>JAAEAF010002119.1:0-86823 GCA_011037195.1 Triatoma infestans | reverse complement strand
ACCTAATTTGGTAGTTGGACGTTAAGCCAGCCTGAATAAATAGGGCATTACTTTACTTTTTTTTTTTTTAATGACAATGAAATAAAATAATAAATAAATACAAAATAAAGAACAAATAAATAAACCACAGAAGCAAAATTTCCGGTCAATTCTAAACTAAATTAGCTAAATATACGCACTAAATAAAATTAAGAATTGAGATGTTTTAATTTTATAGTTCCCGGCTAGTTTATAGTATAGGAAATAAAGAGGTCTACAATCAGAAGAAGAGAGAGAATTAACAATGTGATGAGAGACTAGTAATGCTAAATTTCTCTAAATATTGAGAAATGTCGGACAATCAATCAGAAGTGAAAAAGATCTTCTTGGACACTATGGGAGCAAAGAGGTCACAGCTTCTGGGGATTTGAATCCACTAATTATAATTAAAAGAAACTATTTCATATAAATCATCTATTCTATGTTAGATTACTAAAATTTTCCAATTATATATACGCCTATACAATAATAATCAACTTCTAATCACTTAATTTATAGTTATATCAGATTTTACATGCAAAAAAAGTCATTATTGAAATCACAAACAAACAAACAAAAATTCTTTTACATAATTTGCATAATATGGTTTACATTAATATAAAAAAAACGGTTAGATTTTCAATTAAAAAAAAAAAAACATATAAATATTTACAAATCACCATTAATGAAACTAAGAAACACGAACTTATTCTACCAATATTTTATTTTGATATACTTTTATAGATTTTTGAATTATGTATCTTCATTTTTAAATATTTTTGACATTTTCTTAATAAAAAAGAGTTGATCGCATCATTTTAAGAAGTTTGTAATGTACGTTATGCGATCAAATTTATTGCTTTAGTTTCTTATACGTTAGGAATTTGAAAAAAAAATCACTTTCTTAGATAATGACAAAAACACTAGATTAAAACTAATTAGTTAAATAAAAACTTAATTTTATTCTTTATTGCCTAATTTAAAACAAAAAAATTGTTAAAGAAATGAATAATCCGAGATTAGATTTTAGATATATATATATATAATATCTGGTGTGAAACACTCACACAACTTTCTCTCATTCCAGTTTTCAAAATTGTAATTGACAAACTTTGTATTAGAATACCAAATTTAATAAAATTCATCGAAAACTGAAAAAAACGTTTCAGTAAAAGCGCACTTCCGGTTTACTAATTTTCTTGAAACTTGGAATTTTGGCTATCTATTTATTTCTAATTAATTAAGTTTGGATGGTAGAATTATTGTATAATCAACTATGCTAGCACTTTAGAGAAAAAAAAATAACCCCACCCATCCACCAAAAGCGCCCCCTTAAATGACTTCACCAGGAGAAATGTTTCAAATAAATGTAGTTCACATTCCTAGTTTAAAGAAAATCGTTGGAACCGTTTTCGAGAAAATACTAGAAAACTGGAAAATACTTTTTAGTAAAAACGCACTTCCGGTCATCTGATTTTTTTTTCAAGCTCGGAATCTCAACAACACATTTAATTCTAATTAATATTATTTAGATGACAGAATTTTATAGTGAACTGAAATAGCACTTTAGAGCATAACCCTTCCCGCCCCCAAAAGTACCTTTAAATGAATTTTTCCAGAGAAATGTTTTTAATAAAAGTTGTAGATTTTTGTATGCGTAGTTTATGTATAAAGTTTGAAAAAAATCGTCGCAGCCATTTTTGAGAAAATCGCAAGAAAGTGAAAAAAAAACATTCGGTTAGTAACGTGGTACTTCCGGTTGAGGAATTTTGACAGATGATCTATTGTGTTGGAACCCATGGAGATACCTAAACGGAATATCAAGTTTAAACTTTCTGCGATTTTTTTTTTGTTAAAGCTGTTCTCAGACCCGTACATCTTGTGAAGTTTGAAGATGGGCTCTCGAAGTATTCGGGGGGGGGGATAAGAAATTATACAAAATTTAACATAAACGAGGTGTTCTACTTTTTGCTCCACAAATTTATCAGCCTCTTTACATATCATACCGAAACACAAGTGAAATTAAAGCACTAAATTATTTATTTAGATGTTCTGATAGGCCAGTTAATATTTATTGTCCTCTTTTAATTATAATTTGGTTTTTTAATCAGCGCTCAAAACCCCAAGCTTAGAAATATTTGCGAACATGCTGGAAAAAAACACAATGAAAGTGACTATCCAACTTGTAAATTAAACTAATTTTGAACGTACATACCGAAGTATAGAGGAAGTAACGAATTTGTTCGTTTCTTGAAAAGACATCTCTGGCCATTGTCATATTTATAATCTTTTCCTGAAATAACTTTAATTTTTAAATAAATAAAAAAATAAATGCCTACTCTATATTAAAGTAGATTTTACGAGCACGTACTTTGTAGAGCTATATTAAAGTAGATACTTCTGTTGTATTCCGAACGATAAGCTAAACAAATCATTAGTTCAGAAACGATTTATTCCCCCTTATCTTGGAAATTCATGAAACATTTACAGGCATTATGATGCTAACCCGTATTACACTGTTGTACTGCTTACTTTGTATAAGCCTAAAATGATACCTAAGAGACTGCTTTATTATAAATATTATTGTTTCCTAGTTTGGAAGAGCGTGTCTTGTTGTGCATTCGATTTTGGTGATGATATAATATGATTCGATACTTTTGATTGTTTAATAAATTAAACATATGATAGTATAGTTTGGTTGGAATTTTAGTAGCGGACTTTAGGATTGAATAAGTTGAAATTACTGGTATTTAGATCAGAGTGGATTATGTATTTTGAGAAAAACATAGATTGTGAGTGAAAATCGTAAAGAATTGTGAGGGCAAAACAAACAAAAAATAAATAAAGGATTCAAGAATCAAAAATGCTATTAATAATGGAGACGGAGCAAATTTAGTTGAGTGTCTTAAGTCTACGTTATCACACTCTTTGACAAAAAAATCCTGATGATGGTCGAACGCCCGAAACCGGTCGATGACTACAAAAAGAAGCAGGCTATTGTAATGTCTTGCTGTGTTTGTAGTTTGTAGTGCCTTAAGCGGATTTGTATGAAGGGCTTGTAAATATGTAGTTTAAAAGAGAATGAAGTGTTAGCAATAATAAAGAAGTCACACTGTTTTTCAAAAGATATATTCTCTAAGAGAAATTAAGTTAACAACAATATGCTTATAAATTAATTGGAATAAAACTTGATACTGGCTCTGACGTTTTCACTTTGGTAGCTAGAACGAGTCTGTCCTAAAAATCTCTTCTCTTTGTCCGTTTAGTGCCTCCCTTGTGAGGAGAAGGGGATAGAACAAAGCCATAAAGGTTCTTGGACATTCCTAGTAACTGTACTTGTATTACCTGGCTGGTCCTTTTGCAAGGGAATGTCACATATTTTGATAATTTAGATTTATTTAAAAATTAATATTATTTCAAGTTTCTTGCATCCATCACACTATCACGGAAAATATCTCTGATACAAAAAGAAATATAAATGAAAACCAATAATAAACAATAATGATAATTAAAAAAAAAAATGATTATAAACTAGAGGCCGAAAGCGGATGATGATGCAGACGTAATTTTGAAAGGCACAGTAAGAACAGTTTTGCGATTCCTTGCATGCTAAACAAGAACTAACTAGTATGGTTGCGTAAGACGAAATAGAAAAATAAACAAATAGTTAGGGAAATCGTTATAGACAAAGCTAGTAAAACCGGATGTAAGAGAAAGAGCAGAAAAGATAAGAGAGAAAGGATTAAAAAAAAAAAAAAAAATAGGCGAACCTTAGCCGAAAATTAAATCAGAAAAGAGTTGGTAATTAAATTACAAAAAGACACTTTAACCAAGCAACTAACATTCAGATCAGATAATCTATTTCAGACGAAAGATCGTGTAGAAGCTCTTGCGATTTTTCGTTTTGGAATTATAACACACACATGCCAAACACACACACACAAATACCATTAGTTAAAAACTTTATGTTGTTCCTAGGACCTCGAACATTTATTTCGAATGCAATCTCAGTTTCAAAAATACACTTTCAGTTAACGTCCTCATAAAATTTTAGGAGAAAGTAAAAATATAGGCTTAAAAATAATAAAAATATAGGTTAAAAATATATAAAAATAATTTAAATAATTATAAAATATATAAAAAGTAACGATTAAGACGAAACTTTTCTCAAAATCAAAATAAATATATATAAATAATTAGTTAAAAAACAAATAAAGTACACAATATCGATCTCAAAAAAAAAATATATACTTTGATGGGCTCGGTTAGTTGTACAGTAATTTTTCATCGTTCAATGAATATTATAGTAGGATATGAGTTTTATATTCTGGTGGTATCCAAAATATATTACTACATTTGTATAAGATAAAAGAAAGGAAGGAAGGCAAAAACTTTCTTTGCAACTATATAAAAAATGATCATAAACAATATCTATATATAAACTTTCTATAACAATTGACAGTACGTTAAACTCCCTGGAGTGTGGCCATTTTTGTACATTCCTTTATTTCTTTGGCTGTAACCTTCATATTGTCCAGAGAGAAGAGTGGGCATATATGAATGAAAAATACAATATAGCTGTATGTATTAATGCTACTAGTTAAATGTATTTAACATATATTATTGTGATTGTACAATATTATCTACTATTGATATTCAAAATATTTACTAATAATACCAAGCTAAAATAATAAGGCTGTTATTAATAATTACTAAATTAACAAGTTATCATAGACAACATTAACTGCATGAGTTTTAGTAGGTGATATACAGCTGAGCCACAGTCTTTTAGTATTTTTTGGTCATCAGATTTTTCCTAACCATTTCGAAAAGGTTGTGCAGCGTATTATTTGAGGCAGATACATCACTACTAGTGGAATAGATCAGCAGGTCATTCGCATGCTGAAGGTAAACATGGATATATCTGGAGTTTTTATTACTGCAGATACAACATTGTTTATCACTATTCGTTTATATTAAATAAAGTGCAGCTTATAATAATTCCCTGTGGGCTGACATGAGTCGCCTGAAGAATAATATAGCTAGTTAGAACTGTTACTTGTTGTGACGGTGATGATGTGGATGGTGAATCTTTCAAAGTTTTTGTTGAGACTTGTTAATTCATAGGTTGATCTTATTTTTAAAGTTTATCTAGTGGCTGAACTAAAGCCTTCAGATTTTTATTCCCAGGTTCTCGTTACTGTAGAACAAATATTCAGGAGAGATTGGCTGTCAAAGTTAAGCTTAATCGCCAGTACATTACAGTGGGCGTTACAAAGGAGTTAATGCATAGCTGACGAGCGCATAGACTCTTGTTGGTGATGCCTCGATGCTGCTGCTAATAGAACTATAGTGCTTTACTTTTACGTGGTGATGGCGATTGTGGTTGCATTATATATACTAAAACAGATAAAACCCAGATATTGTCCAACTTAGGAGGATCCAATCACCTATTCCAGAAATACTCAAGACTGTGTGGTAGCATAAAAATTGAGGCGAATGAATTGATATCTCAGCGCTAATAGCTTAAGTTATTGTGCGCAAAAAAAAGTTAATATATTCAAGTTCTATATATAAAAGCGGTTATGTCTTTAAAATATCTTCGTTTCTCTAAACTGATTTTAATATAGATCATAGGCTTCCAAAGTGGTTCCTACGGACCCCTAGCGGTCTTTGTGACCGCTGAAAGGGTCTGTGGCAAATTAAAATTAATTTGGGGGTTTGTGCACAACATCGGGGGGGTCCACGAAAGGTTTAATATAAAGTAAAATAATTGTGACCTGTTTTCATTATTATGAAAGTTAAAATAAATAGCAGTAAATAGATGGATGGGTAGCGATTTATTACGTTCTGAGTAAAATATGATTATAGATAGGTATGTAAAATACAAGTCATAGTGAGAGTCGAGCCGACCGCGGCTGTCTGTCTATATATCTATGCAGGTTTAAACAGGAAAGGAATCTCGCCATTTCATACAATAAATTGTCTAAAATATGGCACTATAAAAGAGTAGTGTATCTTATTCATAAGAATTCATACTAATACATGATCCATTGATTGAATTATCCACAATGAAGAGCTGAAACCAATGTTTGAACAAGAATACCACAAATTCTGGTTACAAAAACGGATACCAATTTTATATTTTGAAAAAATAAATAATGTGCATTTTTGTATTTTAAACCAAAAATTATAATTTCAATAAATATTATTTTAAATATCAAAATGTTTTATTTATATTTTATTTGTACGTCGTCATTTACCATTCAAGACATCAGTGTTAAATTTTTAAATTTTCTATGGGAAAGGTGTCCATAGGCATAGAAGTTTGGGAACCATTGATATAGGTCACTTGTAAAACTTTTCAACTTGATTTGAAATTCAATAAATTAAAATTGATATATTAAATGTAATAAGAGAGGGGATTTAGCTCAGTGGTTAGCAGCGCACTGGACTCCCACGCGGAGTTTCCCGGTTCGAGTCCTGCGGCCCTTAGATTTTTTTCTTCCAAGGAGCCTCTACCGTCCGGTGATGAACTGTGCTGTTTGTAACAAGAGAACACTGTCTGGAGGCGTAGGCGCACTGGAGAATTGCTCCCGTCCCCAGTGACTATAGATGTTGATGAACCTTAAATTAAAAAAAAATAAACAACATATACCACAATGAAAATATAATAGTTTCCATCTGTTTTAAAAACAAATTCTAGCTTTAACAAAAACAATTACTTACTGTGTAACATTGAAAAATTACAAATAGTTAATGATGTAATTTAGTGAAAAAGATAATTTGTAAAGTTGTAAAATAAATTACAGTTGTCATTGTTGTGGAAAAAAGAAGAAAAAAAAAAGCACCCCATTTTAGATTACAGTGTGTATGGCCTCAGTGAGTGGATAAAAGTGGAATGGCCAGGGATATTTGTATCGGGATAACAAGGGTCAGCCGATTTATCTCTGACCTGTTTACGCTTGCTAAATTTCCGGTTTTCCCTTGCTAAGAAGGAATAGATAGGAAATGGGAATAAGCTTTTGCTAAGAAGAAGATTTTAAAGGATAAAAGACGCATAGATGTGTATGGGTATATATACATATTGGTGGTGTGTGTATATATATGAACCCTTGAGAGATGAGGAAGGAATGCATATATCGGCTAAACTTACAATTTTGTAGGTAGATATCTTTTACACCCTTATTTCATTCACTTTCACCTGTATGCAATCATATTTTCTGCTTTCCCTGAGATATCAACATTTACATTCAGTTTTTTTTTTATTATTAAATTCAGGATTTCCAATATTGTACATTCTTTTTTCCCCCCTCCGTAATTCCCCCCTCTATTTTAAAAACAAATATTGCGATCTATCTAGCCTAAATATTGCGATCGTGTCAAATTTTCAAAATTGAAATTTCACCGGAAATAAAGATTTCGAATATTTTTAAGACGGGTTTTATTTTGTGTGCGTAACGAAGTAACTCAAAAACTAAAAGTTATTGTAGAAAACTTAAACTAGGTATTTTCGTACAATCATCGCAACTGACACGAAGTTTTCGGACAAAATCCATCAACTGAAAATACGTCTTTACTGGATTTTTTTTTTTTCAGTCTTTTGCGTTTTTCTCGAAAATGGCTTCAAAGATTTTCTTTACCTTTATCTATTATTTACACACATCTATCATACTTTTGTTTGATAAATTTTCCTGGGAAAATAGATTTTTTGAGGGAGGACAGTCACGTCAAGCTTCCCGCTAAAATACGACTTTAATGTAATGTATTGTTCTACCACTTATATTAGGTATATCAATATAAATTATACGCATTGCTGGATATCCAATTTTGTACAAAATCTATTAACAGGATGTGCGAGGTTTTTGAATATTTATATTTTTGAACGATTATAACGTTTTTCTTTAAACTTTGAAAGCTATCACTTTTATATATGTCCCAGTTTGCATTGTTTCAGAAAAAGTGATATTATTTCGATTCTGCGGAATTTGGACTACGAAGTAACTACATTTAAACTACTGCCTTCCAAGGGTTTCCATGAACTAGAAATCCTACATAATATATTTATGTTAGAATTGTGAAAAAAGAATATGCGGATTTGGTGTAATGGTTATGAGCATGGACTTGAAACTGGGAGGTTCCCCCCAGGTCGAGCACCGACGGCGTATAACTGCTAGATTTTATATTAGTTTAAAAAAAAATACTAATACCAAATTATTGCTTTCGTTCCCATCCACGACACCTAATTTCGGTAGTTGGACGTTAAGCCTCGCCTGAAAATAGGCATTATTTTACTTTACTTTTATTTTAAAAACTACCGAGCCACTAATAAAAAATAAGCAATTACCATATGTCAAAATTCTAAATCGTTAATTCGCACCTTTCTTTGTTTCTATTAATAGGTTATCTGTAGTATTTTAACATTAAAGGCACGTTGAGTTGGAATATTTAAGTAAAAGTATTCTGATTAGTAGGAGAAGGCTTAACGCTTTGGCTCCGGAGGGGTAAGGTGCGCCTCTATTGGATACCTGGACATGCGGGAATAGAGGGCAATGAGAGGGCGGATCAGTTGGCTAGGGAGAGATCATCATTACCATTTTGTGGTCCTGAACCAGCCCTTGCCGTCACTAAGAGGTTTCGCGATAAACAGACTTTGGGAAACGCAGGGGTGCATACAAGCTAAAAGATTTATAAAAGGAATTAAACACGGAGTTTCGGCTTACCTCCTGTCCCTCAGCAGGACAGGTCTAAGGACCTGGGTGGGGTGGGGGGTAGTGACTGGACACACCTGGTTATCTAGTCACTTGTTTAACATAGGGAGGACGTCTAGTCCCATTTGTCAGAAGTGACGAAGTCAGGCAAACTGTGTATCACTATCTATGTTAGTGCTCCCGTTTCGCTGGTACTAGGTTTAACGTATATGGGAGGGCACCACTCTCGCAGGATTGCTTGGGCGAGTTAGTTAAAGGATATCCTGGGATATTGTGGCCTCTTGGTTCCACTCTTTACACGAATTTTGATAGTTTTACTCTGGCGATAGATGAAATCCGTAAACGGAGTAAGGTACATAAATATGCTGTCTGCGACGGATAAAATCCCAGATGGTATCTTTGATGGACCCATCCACATATCCAATAAATTCTATTTATTTATTTATTTTTTCTCGGGGTTTTCCACAAATCGTGGTTCTCTTCAGCCATCGAGCGCGATTGCCCTGTTCCAAGCAACGCGATCCTCTGCTTGCTCTTCCGTCAGGCCGTAACCAGCCATCATCTCCTCCACCCGTCCCTCTATCTACCTCTGGGTCAGCCTCTCTTCCTTCGGCCATCCACCTCGCTCTCTATCACCACCCTAGGCAATCTTCCTTGGCCCTCCTCCTCACATGCCCTTAGTGCCTTATTTTCAATGATTTCCAGGATGTTCCTCTCCACACCCATCCTCTTCCTAATGTCGTCATTTCTAACTTTATCCCGCCTCGAACATCCTGCAAAAATCCATCTCCACTGCCAGGAGTGTCTCGCGTTGTCATCTGTTCAGTACCAGGTTTCTGCGCCGTACAGTTGGATACCTTGGAGGATCGATGTGAAGATCAGCCTCTTGGGTCCGAGTAAAAAATTTCCGCTCCATAGCACTGGGTTCAATAGTCCTATTACTTTGTTCTTCTCTCTAATTCTTCTCTTTACTTCCTGCTTGGAGCGGCCATTTTTTTTCTACTATTGATCCTAAGTATTTTAAAATGATCCACTCTTTTAATACGTCTACCTTCTATTTCTATGGTACTGCAACTTCCTCAGCATATAGCTAGCATCATCTACATCTTCTGCAATAATAACCTGGTCGTCTGCGAGCAGAAGGTTAGAAATGTACAGATTATCTGTAATCTTTATTCCCATTCTCCTACACTTTTCATTCCATCCTCTGATAGCAACCTCGAGATATATTTTAAAAAGGGTTGGTGACATACAGCATCCCTGGATTAGTCTTTTAGATGTTGTGAATGGCTGGGAGAGCGTTGAGGCTTTGAATTATTTATTCAATGTAATTAAATTCTTCAAAATCATGCGTATCAATAATTATTTAATTTATAGTATTTAGATTTAATTATTCGTAGTTTTATTAATATGGGTTTCTAAAATATCGATTTTTTTTTTAAAAGTTATGGTAAAGTTTATTATCTCGATTTAATTTCTTATCCTCTTAATTATGTACGAAAATAATTATTTTCTTAGTTATTGATTAATGCTATAATTGTTTCTTTTATCTATATGTATACGAAATTTGTTAATGAAGTTGTTTTTTTCCTATATGAAGAAGATTTGTCAATTGTCAATATGAAGAAAAGAATTTAAGGGTTGCTATAAGAGAAAATGTGTGTGTGTGTGTGTGTGTGTGTGTGTATGTGTGTGTGTGTTTAATACCAGATTATCATTTTTTTTTTTTTTGTATTGACCAAAAAAGATTTTGTAATGACTTTTTCCTTAACCATTTCCTAAATACCTGCCACTAGCTTCCATTTCGTAACACCATCATAAAGGATTACAATCAACGTTGTATCTACCAGTTTTTCTATTTACCACTATTTCTTCCTTCCAGTTTTATAAGTAGCAAAAGTTACATTTAACAGGTTTTTTTTTTTTTTACTTTCTGGTTTTATATTTTAGTAATACTTCTCTCGCTTGAGATTATGGACAGGACAAGATATATATATGTATTCTCTCTTTTTTTTTAATAATTCTAAAAAAAATTTACTTTTCTACATTTACTACTAAAAATTGGCAAATTGACTTTAAACTTGTAATTTTGCCAGTAAAAATGTTTCAAATAAAAGTGGCTCACCTTCCTACTTAAAAGAAAATCCATGGAGCCATTTTAGAAAAATTGCCATAAAAAAAAAAATGTAAAGAACAGATTCTGTATTTTGCACACTTTAGGTTAACCCGATTTTCTTCAAATTTTGAAAATTCTAGCGATGCATTTAATGTATCTTGATATTAAAAGAACTGACTGATCGTGATTAAAAGCACTGACTTCACATGTCATAAGTTCCAAAATGGTAAAAGGACTGCTTCGGTAAAAAATATCGACTTGGGAAAGAGGAGATACACTTGGATAATACGAGAAACACATATAATAGAGAAACTCTAGTGAATAAAGTGTCATTTTATTCTTTTTATTCAAATAAATAAATATTTGTTGTGGTGGTTGGTTCCTTGCTGGTGGTATTTATTTTAACAAAATAAATATTTTGTTTCTTTCATTTGAATTTCTCATCATCTGAGAGAACGGCAAAGGCGAGGTTAATTTAGTGAATATAATTATGCTGGATGTTCAGGGCACATTGGTGTGGGACATAATGACATGGCCGATACCGTGGCAAGGAAGGGTACCATAACTCCTTTCATCGAGCCAGAACACTTTTGTGTGATAAGCGATCTGACCTCTTGAGAGGAGCTCAGAAATGGGGAGTAAGTCAAGGAGCATTCATCCAAACATGAGGCAGGCTAAAATCTGTCAAGGGTTACGATTCGTAAAAGGTATGAGGCGTGTATCAATCTTACCAAAAAAAAAAAGGCTTCGAATATTATTGACCGATTTTCTCTTGGAACATTATTGCAGACTTAGAGGGCACAAACATAGTATGTGATAGCACCTGCAGATTCTGTGGGGTGATAGAAGAGACTCCAATATTTCCTGATATACTGTGACTGTCATCCAAAGAAGGTTTAGAATCTTCAGATATTTACCAGGTTTGGAAGAGATATATATATATCCTCCCTACGTCATTCCCTTGAAATTAATCTGTAAGGAATACTGTAGGTTGCGATGTTTCTTTCCGGTGTCGGTTACCACTTCTGAACTGTAAACTCTGTTCACGAACAGAGGTCATCAACCACATGTTTTCGTATTCAAAAACATGTATTTCCGGTGAAAACTCAAATTTGGAAATTTAGGGCGATCGAAATACCATCGCTTCAGCAAAATAAATATAGTAAATATTAAATAAATATAGTAAAAAAATAAATATTAAAAGCATGTATCAGGTTAGCTGAGCCCCTTTCTGTTCTGGAGTTTTTTTCCTAGCTAACCTGCTTGTTTTTTTTTTAGTTAAATGACCGCTTTCGGATTTTCACCCTTCTTAAGGATATATTGATAAATGCACAACCAAGCAAAACACACAATCAAGAAACTAATAAATAGATTAGATTGACTGAAGGGGAGGGCGGGCCTTATTCCACTGCGACCAGAGAACGCTCATTCCACTGGCGATAAGATGTCTATTGTGGATCCCCTAAAATTATAGCACATCCGTCAGTTTCTCTCTCTTTATCAGGCTCCGTCTTGAAGCTCATGGCTTCGGGATTGCTTGTTCCCAGTTGAAGAAATCTTGTTCGTTAGGCACCCTCACAAAGGATATGTACTGGGTTCCTTCTCGGCCTTTCAGAATCGGCATTCCCCGTTATCTGCAAGTAGGTGCATATGCATATGCCTATTCAGCCTACAATTCCCCTGTTAATGCTCACTGTTAGCCTTATTTCCTTTCGGCTATGGCTCAGTAGGTTTCTGGTAAATTTAAGCAAATGTCTCTTAATGAAGAGTGTAGCCTGCTTCTGGCTTGGTGTTGTGTCTCCCATCATTGCAGACGCTGTTGTTCTTCTATCCAATTCTTTGATAGAAATTTCAATTAGGCTCCTGGACAATCTGCAAAAGGGTCCAACAATCCATTTCAATTGACATCATCATGTTGAGCAAAAGTTTCTACGATGTTATTGTGTATGAAATTTGAGATTTCAATAAAATGATAAAGTCTCTAGGAACATGAGAAAGTAAGAAATTATGTTACAAATCTAGTGTGTAAACAGATCTTTGATTTAAGAACATATTTTTGAGTTTAATTTTAATCTTATTAACATACTTCAGCGATATTATCTGAACTTTGACATTTATCTAATTAAAAACGGTAAGACCATGATCTCTAGAGAATCTTTAGAGATTAAATAATTATAAGCTGTAAATTTTACTTTATTTTTTTATAATTTCATAAGTTTCTATAACTAATAGTAATCTAAACTATAGTGAAGAAAAGTATCATCATTTTACACTTTTTATTAAAATAAATAACTATTTTGTTTCTTTCATTTTAATTTCTTATCATCTGAGAGAACGAACGGTAAAGGCGAGGTTAATTTAGTGGATATAATTTTGAGTTTAAATAGAGTGAAAATATAGGCAGATATTGATGGGTGTGAGAGCAAACTTGTTGCATGAACTTTTGAAAAAAGAGCTGTAAGGCCAGCGTAGTAGAGCTAAGGGGTTGACCGAGAACATTCTGCGTGGGGGGAAAAAGTACAATCAAAGGAGGGTTAGAGAAAGAAGCCACAATCTCTGACATAAATCTCTTCTTCCAGTGTACCGTTCAGTGATACACCTACACTAACATTACTGGAGTACTGTCTATACATTGTACCACCACCTTAAAGTAGTAGTAGTAGTAGTAGTAGTACTTTGTTCCTCTCTAGAGAGAGTTGTTTTCTTACTTCATTCCCCACCTGCCAGTTGTAATGGAAAGCAAGCAAATTTAATACCAAGTTCTCATCAAATCCAGTTCCTTTCTTCGTATATATATTTATCACATTTTACTCTATGCTTCTCCTCGTCACTTTTCTTTCTTTTCCCTAATTTTAATAGTATAATACTAAATCAATTTGTTTTTACATTAACACAACTTTTTGTTGAATGTTTTATTCTTAGCTCCAGTTATTTCCATCTTGCCTTACATAATCAAACGTTATTGGTTCTTTCCTTTGGTAATATATTCTTATTTATTTTTATCCTTTTTTAGTAGTGGTAAAGTTTTTTCAAGTAGTTTTTTTCTTGCCTTGGTAACAATAAAATCCTGCAATATTTTTAAATAATTTTAGTCGTTGACAAATTCTCTTGTAATAAAATGGTAAAAATGAAATATGTATAAGGTAATAAATATAAATAATTTGCAAAGAAGCATTTATAAAGAAAAATACACTACCAATAACAAAAAATATATATGTATTACAAAAATACATTATACTCAGGAAAAAAAAACGTAAAATCTTTATAAACTGTCTCTAATAGTTCCCTTCTTTTTGTTGCAAAGCCCGGTCGGTGGATCACCAAGGAGTTATAAATAAAATGCTAAACATATCAAAATTTTTCTAAATTGGACAACAAAAGAGCCCTTTAAAGCAATTGTATATATTAGTTTGTAAGTTTATTGTATCATAATCAGCTGCTCTCTGATCCAATCACAGCCGACTATTTGGTTCTATAAGGCATCTCTTTTCTGGTTTCATTTACTATCTACTAGATACATTGCCAAAACATATCTTAAGATATATGTTAATTTTATAAATAATTAGCGCAGAATTTATGAGATGTAAGTATTATGAACATATTGCACAGGTATCTTAATAATAGATTGAAACTATGTAATATAAGGAATGCGTGTTCAAATATATAAACCCGTCATTGATTGCCCGCCAGGAAAGGGATTTAGAGCTTTGGAAGGGGACATAATTCTCTCGTTTATAGATTGTAATTTCGGCAATAATACATAAGTGTATTGATTAAATTCTCCTTACTTTTCTCTTGTAGTAACTTCAGTTTACGCACTTGTCGTTTAATAAACATTAATTATTTCATGGAATAGTCATTTTTATAGCAATAATTTAAGATAATAAATTAGTGTTGAAGAATGTTTAGGGTCGTTAACAGTTGAGATAGAAAATGAGCTGACTAGGAAATACCCCATAGGATAGGTGAATTTAACATGGTACTGGACCCTTAATCTCTCGTATCGCATTTCCTTCAGTGCCAGCAGAACAAAAAGCAGGTATTAAAGAAGGAGCTTTCTCCTAGAATCCTTGCCCTTGTTTTTCACCTCATTTTACTGAAAAATCCCAACTATGTCAAGTTCATGCTCTCTCTCAAATTCTCTCAATATGACGTCATATATAGATATATAGAACACCCACTCAGTAATGTTACTATCGTTATACTACTTCAATAACATGTGTGTTTGCTCCTTCACAGTAATTTTGCATGCTTAACTCTCATTAATACCAAATCATTAATTAATTCATCATTTTATAAAAAATATTCAAGGTGTATTAATATATTAATAAAAACTCCATTCCTCTTGAATACACTCAGCCACAAAAAATGGGACATTTTTTTTCCATTAACGACTAAAATTTATTTCAACAATTTATTTTTAATACACACTTTGCTAGTTCAATAATATCTTGTAGTGTTAATTCTTTGATATGATGGAAAATGAAAAAAATGTATTGGAAAATAATAAAAAACTTCGTATTGCCTCCTCAGGCAATTGTAAGGGCTGTAATACGGCTGGGCTTCGATGCAATCAGGTTTTTAATGGTATTTTGTCGAACGGCATCCCATTCTTCTCGTAGGTTACTGCGGAGCTGTTGTACAGTAGTTGGAGGCTGATCACGAGCTCTAACTCGCTTCTTGAGCATGTGTCACATCTATAGGACTCCTGTTCTGAGAAAGTGCAGACCACATTTAACCACAAGCATCACAGCTGAATTGTAGCTGCGTGTGATCTGTTATCATGAATTAGCATGAAAGTGTCTCCGATTAATGGAGCAAACGGTATGACTGCCTCTACAACAATTTCTTCAACATACCTAGCCGCGGTCATTGCCATTTTCTACAACAATTAACTCGATGCAAGCCCCCAAACTTATCCCATCCCACACCATAATTGATTGTCGTTGAAAAGCAGCATTTCCGCTAGTACATTCACTTCGCCACACACGAATTCGACCATCTGATTTGACCAAATCACGATTTATCTATGAAGAGAGCAGCCCTCCATTGTTCTGCAGCCCAATGTAAACGTCGATTAACAAAAGCTAACCTGCTTACAAGATGATTCCTAGTTTGTACTGGCTGTGATGCTGGTCTGCTAGCTATCAGACCTATGTCTTGCAATTGTCGACGAACAGTTTCAAAGTTCACTATGACTCCCCAAACTTGTAATAAATTATTCCTGAGCTTGTAGCTGTAAGAAACCGTTGACATAGAACTGAGAGCGAAAGAAATTGATCGTCTCGATCTGTTGTGACTTTTCTACGACCACTTCCAGGTCTCTGACCACCTTCTACCACCTATCGTACACAATGTCCTTCCTCCACAAGATGGCATCCTCAAAAGAAATGTCCATTTTTTTTTTTTAATAAGGTTAAGCATTAGCAAATAAAGTAATTTAAAGATAAAATTAAAAATAATGTGGAATTAAAAAAAAAATCATTATGATGTCACTCCTAGACCAAACAACCACACTAAATGAATTTCTACTCTTCTAATTTTTATTCTCAAGAAAGTTATGAGTTTTTGTAGTTAAAGTATTGCATATAACATTTATATAAGTTATAAAACATAAATGTATCAAAGCAAATAACAAAGAACAGAGTTATTGTGTTTTCATATAGAAAAATATAATTGCCTCATCTTTTTTGTGACTGAGGTGTATAAAAACAAATTAGAATTTTGAATACTTTGTGCCGAAAATTCGTTTTATTTTTATTTTTAATTATACATGTTTTTATTTAACACTTTTAATAGAAAATTTTTATTTACAGGTAAGGACACAGTTCATGTAATCTACACCCGTAAGTACTGCAATTATCTTACTTGATTTGATTTCTGTTATGGTCCCTCCAATATAAAATGACCAATTGTAGAAAACTATATGAACAGAAAATCTAGATCATTTGGCTAACATCGGCAATAGTGGAATTATGTATGAACCACATTTTAGAATAATGTCTTTTTATGCCACCTAAATGGTAATATTGATACCTAACATAAAGTAAATTCCCAATTATGAACAAAATTTGTCTTATGGAACTGAGAGTATTTGTAGTAAGAGAATGTAACCCGTTTGTTATATATTTTTTTTTTGAGGCCAACGCACTGCGACCTTGATCCGGTCTATTGTGCTATGCCCCCTGGGTGCCGCAGGCCTGCCCACAGCACCCGAACGGATGTCCAATTGAACATCCGTTCTACAGCACCTCCATCAGTCTGAGATCCCTAAGGAACCCCAGTATTCTGACGGGCTCTAGAGAGGGTATGTCCCCCTCCTCCACCTGGTAGCTGCCCAGGTTCCTGAACCTTCTCTGAGTGGCAGCCTCACAGTCTGTTAGGAGATGTATTTTCTCTTACTTGCTATAAGAGATAAAATTTATTTCTATTGTGTTACATTTTCGGAATTCGGTGTTCATCAGAAATTCATGTTTTTAGGCCTTCCTGGGTACAAAAAAATGTATTTAACGAATGATGCATACATATATATATATATATATATGTAGAGAGAGACATATTCGTTTGTTTTCTCATATACAGTAACCCCAAATCGGAGAAATTTTGGTGGCTACAAGTTCCCTTTATGATTAGATATTAGATTAGATTGAAAACAGGGCGGGCAAAGCCTCATTCCACTGTATCGACTAGATATTGACTATCACAAAATAAAAAATAGTAATAACCAAGTATAATCATGTTGCCAGTGTTTGCAATTAATAAGCAAATATAATTCTTAAAAAAATGTATTTTATTATTACTTTGTATATTTTTTAAGGTTTTGAAAATGATCCGCATTTGAGGGTTGAAACGTCAACTTTAATTCTTATGATAATAATAATTATATGAGACTGTCAAATGGGACATCTAACCCTTAAATTGAGAAGAAGTTAAAAATATTAACATACTTAGATGAAAACTAAGCCATCTAAATTTTAATCTAGAGCTAATTACGATGTAGCATTTAAAGTTCAATCAGTGCTAAATAAGAACAAAATTACAAAACTTTTAGATCAATTAAATTAATATAATCTCTTCTTTTCTTTTTTTTACCAAATAGTCTTTAAATTATTTATTAAATGTTCACCAGATGGTGTGGCCCAATCTTCCCCCTCCCCTATAGAAGAACCCCCATCATTTTAATCAATTTCCACTTAGTTGTTTTAAAGAAGGCAGTAAAAATGAAATTGCCAATTTTGGAGACTTTCGCCATGGTACAGGTGCTGTTTGTTTTTTTTCTTTTTAGTGGCCCGAGGTACTCCGACCTTTACAATTTATTGTGCTCCCTCTGGGAGTTAAGGTCCTTAAGGAATCCTAATAAACTGGAGGGCTGTAGGGAGCGTATAGTCCCTTCCTCCTACTCTTAACTATCCAGGTTCTTAAATATTCTGTATAGCAGCTTCGCAATCCGTTAGGAGATATAATGGGAGTTTCCTTCATCTCCCCACAGAATCTACATCTGCTGTCACTCTCCAAACCCAGCTTTGTTAGATGCCCTCTAAGTCGACAATGCCCCGTGAGGAAACCCATAAGAAGCGAAGTACAGGTGCTGTTATAAGTATGATCCAAATCTATCCCCAAGTTGACGATCAATTCCGGTTCCATCTGTAATTATTTGATACGAATTCAAGAGTTCATAAAAAATAAATAAATTTCAATACATTGAATAAACGTAAAGAGCACGGACTTTTGTCCATCAGCCCAGTTGAACCTGTTTATAGTACAAAATTAATAAATTCCTCAGATTTTATTTGTATTTATCTTTCTCTTAGTATAGTGTGTGCGTATGTGTGTGTGTGTGTGTGTGTTAGAGTGAACAAAAAAATTCTCTCAAAAAAGAGTTGTAGGAAGCCACAATCTTCCGTTTAGGTATCATCTCCCTCTTCATCTGTCAAACAGGTTTCAATCAAATGCCATCAACAGGAATGAGAAACGAGAAACTTTACTAAATGATTTTTGCAAATTTGTGCATTTACTCGAAAACGGCTTCAATGTTTGTTTTTTTTAAACTTACTAAACAATACATACACATTACGGGGCCTACCAATCATTTTTTTGTTGAAACATTTTATTAAGAAAAAATTTGTTTTTGGCAAGTTCTGGGTGAGTTTCAACATTAAACATTCCTCTAAAGTGCCATTTCAATACAATGTACTATTGTACCATCGATATAATATTAAAGTATATAAAATTAATTGTTAAAATTGTTTGAAGAAAATCGGTATAATGGATGTGCGAAGGAGAGAGAATGGATTTTATAGAAATTAACTAGATGATATGTTGAACACTGCATAATGAATAGAACACAAACGACAAGGACTGTACAGTTAAATAGAAGTTATTATTATTATTGTAGTTCGGGTGCCTAATGGCGCGGGACCTAAGCCTATGTGGCCTTTATCCCCCCGATTCACCCCTATCCCCTTAATAAATCTCCACCGGTAGCTTACCGGTTAATCTACAGTATCCCAAGATATCTCGAAACTCAAGCTCGCGCAGACAATCCTGCGAGAGTGATGCCCTCCCAAAAACACGAAATCTAGTTCCAGCGAAACGGGGACACTGACAAAGGTAGTGGTACACCGTTTCCCTGACTCCGTCGTCACAGTTCTGACAAATGGGACTAGACGTCCTCCCTATATTAAACAAGTGGCTGGACACCCAAGTGTGTCCAGTCACTATCCCTATCAGGGTCCTCAGACCCGTCCTACTAAGGGACAGGAGATACTCCGAAGTTCCCTGCCTACTTGTCTTTATAAATCTTTTGGCTTGGAGGCATCCCTGCGTGTCCCCCCCAGCGTTTCTCCAAAACTTTCGCCTCCCAAAGTCTAATCTGTTTGTCACGAAACGTCTTTGTGACAGCCAGGGCTGGTTCAGGACCGCAAAATGGTTGAGATGATCTCTCCCTAGCCAACTGGTCTGCCCTCTCATTCCCCTCTATTCCCGCGTGTCCGGGTATCCAATAGAGGCGCACCGTACCCCTCCGAGCTAAAGCATTGAGCTTCCTCCGACATTCTCCCACTAATTTCGAACTCCACCAAGGCTTACTCAAAGCCCTTAGTGCGGCCTGGCTATCCGAGAAAATCCGCACTTCCTTGAACTCTCCCTGCCACTCCCCCACCAGGTGGCAGCATTCAATAATGCCTGAAAGACTGTGGCCAACCCACCCAAGGCCACCGACTCCCTCTGTCCAACTCCTGAAACCATGCTCCCGCCCCGACAGACCAGTGCCCTCCACTGAATAGCAGCGAATAATACCGCTGCCCGACTCCGTTGGCCTCGTGAGGTTATCATCCCCTATACTACCAATCGTAATCTCATAATCTCTCTCAAATCCCCATTTCTTGCTCGTCTCATCAAGCTTGGATAGCAGAAATCGGTTCACTCGCCAAATTTCGTCCTCGATCCTAGTGTGATCCCCCCGAAAGGTTCTCACCCATTCTCCCTTGCACCTCATTCTGAGGTACCCTTTCATTGCCTCCCCCGTTACCACATACTGAAGAGAGGTTAGCCCCAACAGCATCTCCAGTGTCACCGTCGGTGTCGTTCTCATCGCGCCAGTAACAGCCAAACAGGCCGTGCGCTGCACTCCTAGCAATTTCTTGCTGTTCCTTCCCACCAAGGTACCAGACCACCATGCCACTGCGGCATAGAGTATCCTTGGCTTCACCAACTTCTCATAAATCCAGTGGATGCCTCGGGGATTAACTCCCCAGGTCTTACCCGCTAATCTCCTACACTGCCAGAAAACCTTCTGTCCCTTCTCACATACATACTCAATGTGAGCCCGCCAATTCAACGTATTGTTGATGAGGACCCCCAAGTATTTAACCTCTCTACAAATTTGCACTTCCTTGCCGAAGAGCCTGGGTCTCCCAAGCCCTTCCAGTTCCCTTTTCCTGGTAAAGAGAACTAAGGAGCTTTTGTCCGGGTTGACGGACAAGCCATAGTTCCTACACCACTGCTCCACGTAAGATAACGCCGACTGCATCAAGTCACTCACCACACTCAGATGCTTCCCTGTGATTAAGATTACCCCATCATCGGAATACATCTGCAGGTAAAATCCCCTACGGTTCATCTCCCAAAGTAGCCCATCAACGATGAGGCACCACAAATGAGGAGACAAACTCCCACCTTGGGGAAAGCCCCTACTGGCTTTCACCCTTCTCTCCGCAACTCCCAAACGAGAATAGACAATCCTCGAAGTCAGGAGATTGCCTATCCATCTAACCAGGGTCCCATTCATACCCCTCTCCTCCAATAACACTCTAATTCTATCGTGGGCCACGCTGTCGAAAGCCCCCTCAATATCGAAGAAGCATCCCAGCGCGTACTCTTTAGACTCCAGCGTGTGTTCAAGTCTCCCCACCAAATTGTGGAGCGCAGTCTCCGTTGATCTCCCCGCCAAATAGGCATACTGGTTCCCGTGAAAGGTATTCTTTATGTTGCAATCCTCCATTAAGAAAAGGTCGACCAACCTCTCTAAGCCCTTCAACATGAAGGACGCGAGGCTGATCGGCCTGTAAGCTTTAGGGTCGAGATAATCCAGCTTCCCTGGTTTGGGAATGAACGCGAATAGAAGTTAGTTGGCGAGAGAAATATAAAGGAGACAGACTGGTTGATTAAAAAGAAGTCAGCATAGTAGATAGGTTGCTGACTGGATGTCCTATTGTAAAGCTGGTCGTAAACTCTCCTGAACTCTTTTGCTTTCGCTATGATATGAATCGAACCGCCCCTTCCTAGTCTGGCCTAGGTGTTGGACTACTTAACTTTTGATTCATTTAAACTATGCTTCTCCGCCCTTCGGATCCTATGTATCTTTAATGATTCCATTTCATCATCTCCGCACTTTGATTCCTATGAATCTTTAATGATTTGGATCCCATTTCAATCGGTTATCTGGAAATGTAATTTTATAGAACTCAGGTTTCTGAGTTTTTTTTTTTAATTTTCTCGAAATAGGTTTAACAGTTTTTTCTTTCGAATAGAACTTTGAATGCTTACTGATCATACGCGAATGTATCATTTTCCGGGAAAAATTGATTTTTTTTCGAGGTTCTGAGGAATCTATCACGATCTAATTTCTATTTAAAGTTGCTTCAGTCATCAGACTAAAGATGGACATGTAATATAATAAATAGTTAGACAATGGGAGAATGGATTAAATGATGGATGGAATAGGAATTTAGTTTTCTGAGATTCAATCTAATTGTAACTTTCTGCAATAAATGAGTTGTTTCTTAGAGAATATATTTAATCCAATGAAATTTTGCTTGCTTATAATCTCTGTAATTCTTTAATTGGATAATTTATGGATTTTTTTTTAGTTTATAAATTACTTTTTTCTTTTTTTGGATAGTTAACATGAGTAGAAGTTTGATTGAACAGCATGAGGGCGTTCAGATTGTAATGTTGGTATGCATTATTCATGACCATATTATTATTTCGTGGCAAATAAATTGAAGCACGTGAAGTAGTTGTAGTTTTTCTTCATTGATTTTTTTATTTTTTTATAACCATAAATTTTGTAACAGTTTCGTTATTGTTACAGTTTTTGTTTTTTGTTTGATATAATGGATGGTTGAGGACACATGCAGAATGTTGTGCCTCTTTAAGGACCGGATATATAATAAATATATATATATATCTGCATGCGTGTGTGTTGTGTATCATTTGGGTGAGGTAAAGTTATGTATGATTTAAGCTCTAGTGGAAATACAATCTCACACACGCCTAGAAACAGATGGATAAAATATAAAAAGGGGACAGACATGTTGTAACAGGTCGCTTTGCCTCTACCTCATACAACCACCACCTCGCCATCCAGTCCCCTCTAAATCATACTACTGATGATGTCTAGCCGGCTGTGCCACACATCACATACGTGATCTTGCTCCGTCTCATCCTTCCCACGAGCACTATCCTCGTGTTATTCACTTTTCATTCAGCTTTATTTTATTGTTAATGCATATTTCTTTTATTAAAGATTTAATAAACAATTGAAACATATATTTATTGTAACACTATTGTGGTATTTGTATAGAATTTGATGATATTGCACTGTTTGGTAAAATGGTTGAATATATTTAAAGTTTTTACATAATTTTAAAGCTTATAATTAATTATAAAACGGATTATATAATTGCTAGTGTGTATTTGAAATCTAACTGAGATATTGTATGTATGTTAAATGTATTTAATGAAACACTTGGCTAATATTATTTATCTCATATACGGAAAAAGTGGACTTTAATGTTCGATGTGGCAAGTTGAATGCTTGGTATGAAGATTTATTTAGATTAGATTAGATTACCAACTCGGGTGGGGGGGCCATATCCCAGCACCGCAGCCACCATAGGCTTATGTGCCATCCACGATGGTCTAGTACGTGAACCCCCCTCTTCTGAGGAGTTTCAGGGCTTTCACTAGATCTTTTTGCGTTACTATCTCCTCAGGTCGCAAGGTACCCAAAGGTTTCGTATCGCACTTTACTTATTGTCACGCAATCAAATAACTGGTGGTGGGCAGTCTCCTTCTCCTCCTAGCATAGTCTGCATAAGGGAGACTAATAACTCCCCGAACCTTGTGCAGATATTTCCGGAACCTACCGTGACTAGAGAAATCTGGTTTCTATTCAAGATTTATTTAATAATATCTAATTCAATAATGTTAGAGAAGTCTACAGTTTTAAACAATGACAGTAGAGGTTGAAATTTTGGAAAGATATGGATTGGTAATGGGCGCCCAAATCGAACTTACCTGCACTCTACTATTTATTACAGTATTTAATAGACTAATTCTAACTTATTAGAATTTTGCTGATTTTGATATACGTAGTTAATATATGTCTGTGTGACCCGACCATTATAGTTAATATAAATAATCCTCGCCACAAAGGGCTGCTACTAGAATTACGTTAAGAATCTTCTCGAATTTGTTGAATAAATCCTCAAATTTACTTTCATGATATGAATCCACAGCCTTTAAAATAATAATCTAGTTTCAGCTAATCTAAGAATATATGAAAGATTCTGCATAATAAAAACTGTCACATGTAGATCTAATAGATTGAGTTCCACTAATAAAGTTTGGTTCAAATGAGCAATGTTTTTGCAACCAGGAAGAATGTTACAAATTTAAAAAGAAAATTTAGAACTTGCAGGGTAATCAATTAAATGATATTTACTGTGTAAGAAACAATATCTTCAATTAATTAAACTGGCAAAGCAAAATCAATATTGAATTAATTAATAGTTCAAACTACGATTCCTAATAGAGTAATCCTAGTGAATTTGGGTAGATGGTTAAACCGTTGAAAGATTGTTAATTATTAAAATTTCACTTAATATTAATGGTTGATATTAATTACCTAAAATAATTTAATCTAAGATGACTCCAATTGAAAATGGTTTGTTTTAGTGTTATTTATTCCTTTCTGGGCATTCCATTTAGTATAGATCACTTAAAGATGAGTATGACATCTTCCAGGTGATTACGGCTCCGGTGCACGCGGTGCATTATCGATAGATAATAAAAAAGAAGTAAGTATACTTGCCTCTTAAAAGTAGTGAGAGAAATTAAAATGATATTCGAAAATTATCTGAAAGCTTGTTGTAATTGTATGATTGTTGATAATCATGGTAAGTTAACTTTGGTAATATAAGTTTGGCCTCTACAAAATTAGGTTACCAAAAGTGAGCACCACCAACCAGCCGACTGATTGCTGATTGATAATTCATGTCTCATCATGATGTTAGTTTAATTATATATAGTTTTGCCCATACATATAACATAACGTGGTCACCTTGACTTAACAGATCACTACTACTACACTTACCGATTATTATTGACTTCTAACTTTATACCACCCTTCCCACTTCCTTCCACATTATACTCACACTATCCCAACTTGTAAACTTTTCGCCTCTTATTTATAACAAAAGTTAACTCATACCCCCTCGCACATTTCCCAATGGTATAACTACAACAACTTTTTATTACACTTCTTCTGATGTTTTCACCCATACACCTCCAAACATTTTATGATATCCCATTCTCTTATGTCTTCCCATCATTTTTTTCTATGGAGAGTGAAAAAGAAAAGAGAGAGAATAAAAAACTTGTCTCTCTCTAATCGTAGTATTTTTCTTTTTTATGTTTTTTAATGTTCCACTTCAGGAAAATATCTGTTATATAAATAAATTGTTTTTTTGTTTGAAAGTTTTATTGGGAGGAAGTTTATCGAAAACATCACGAAGTTTTATAATACATATTTAATAAGGCTATTGATACTTAAATTTTATTCTTTTTTTTTTTATTTTTTCTGAAATATAAGATTTGTCATTGAGTTCATCCTATGGTTCTATTTGAATTTCTCCTGTAGCCACTTTTAACATTTTGTATTGAAGCTGTTACGTAATGATTAGTGTTACTCTACGTACTTTGGAATTAACAGCAATTGACTCCTACTTTTCCCTTTGACTTTTGTAAAAGGCTATCTGGCGGCTTTCAATGGTCACAGATAGTCGTAATTTATTCCCGAAAGGGTGAAAGCACGTAGCACAGAGCTTATAGGATTAGTTGCTAGGTTTCAGGACAGTTGTTTAAACTATAGTATTCAACTAAGTGATTTAGTTTACTGACTACGCAACCACGTAATCATGAGAGTAGCGGTTAAATTTCAAATGAAACTTTAAATGAAAGCAACGCCTTAAGAGCCTTTTAGTAAAAACATTGTCATTTTGTCTTCAAAAAAATATTTGGTTTTTTGAAAAATATTTCTCCAAGAAACGAAACTAAAAGTCTGGTATTCACACGGCTTTCTCTAACTGCAATGAATACAGTATAAAATTGATAAACTTTCTTTTACTTAGCATAAACAGTGGTGGGGATAAATGTACTTAAACTGACTGACTACTTACATTGTAGTTCAGTAGATATCGCCAATAACATAGAACAAAACTTTAAAAAATTTGAAATTTAACGTCATAGATTCCTCCATATTTTACTAAAATAAATTTTTCCGCAAAAATTAATTAAAATTTATTGACCAAATTAATTAAAAATTAATTAGAATGATAGCATTTATGTATGTCAAAAAAAAAATCGTTGCAGCTGTTTTGAATGTATCGTGAAAAAAATGAAAATAACGTTGCATTTTCGGTTTTTGATCAAACTTGTTTCGAACTCAAAGGATTTCAAATAATGTATTTCTAGTGCAAAATTCAAATTTTTGAAATTAAACCATTCAGTCTTTAAGGATCTACTGTTGCTTTCTTAGGTGACAGTGTTTATATAGAAGTATGTAATCGTATGTGTAAGTATAGTGTTTGTAAGCGTGAGTGAATGTTGTGGAGATGAGTGTGATGGATGCCAGAAATATAGAAATATATTTAATTTGAAATAATAAAAAATATCAAGAAATATGTAACATTCCCTTGGAAAAAGACATTTCAGAACTCTAAAAGACAATAGTGGTTTTCTACCTGAAATGTCCTTTTCCAAGGGAATGTTACATATTTCTTGATATTTTTTATTATTTCAAATTAAATATATTTCTATATTTCTGGCTAATTTACACATAAATTCATGATAAAATTCTTACAACTAACATGCAATATTAATTAATTTACTGAATATAGTTGGAATGAACTCTTATGTTATAACTTAAACTGGCACAGTTCTGATGCGTTCTCCTTGGTGTCTACAACAAAACTCTGTCTTGAAGGAATGTCTTCTAATTGTTCGTTCAATTCCTCCC
Organism: Triatoma infestans; assembly: GCA_011037195.1. Taxonomy (NCBI): domain Eukaryota; kingdom Metazoa; phylum Arthropoda; class Insecta; order Hemiptera; family Reduviidae; genus Triatoma; species Triatoma infestans. The sequence goes on along the minus strand of JAAEAF010002119.1, from coordinate 60,176 downwards.
CTGTGAGAAGAAGGGGGTAGGATAATGCTAACCAGTTCATGAACTCTAAAAGACAATAGTGGTCTTCTACCTGAATAGTCCTTTTTGTAAGGGAATGTCACATATTTCTTGATATTTTTTATTATTTCAAATTAAATATATTTCTATATTTCTGGCATCCATCACATGAGTTAGAAAAAAGACACGACCGCGGATGAACCATTCGGGGAACCGCAAATAAAGAATTAGCAGGAAGCATAAAAATTATGGGCTAACTAAAAAGAAAGCATCAAGAAAGAACTATTGAGGAATAGGATGCAGGAAATCGCAGTCGTTCAGCCCAGAAACAGCATATCTTAAGTTAATATCTCGGATAATGTTCCTGATCGAATTGTGGCCAAACAGAAGAAGGGGTTTTTCGTTGTTATTAATTTTTTCAACTTTTATTTTATATTTTTACTTTCTCTTACTCCTAGTAAGAATCTAAAAAATTTAGTTAAGGGCACTTTTAGGGGAAGGGTGGGGTTACAGCTTCCTCTAAAGTGGTATCATAGTTGATTATACAATTCTTTCATCCAAACAAAATTAGTTAGAAATAAATAGATGGCCAAAATTCCAAGTTTTAAGAAAATTTGTAAGCCGGAAGTGCGCTTTTACTGAACAGTTTTTTCAGCTTTCGACGAATTTCATTATATTTGGTACACAAACTATGAAATTTGTCAATTATAATTTTAAGAACGGGAGTAAGAGAAAGTTGGGTGAGTGTTTCACACCAGATTTTTTTTAATCTATAATTTTTTTATATATTTTTTTAATTCATCTTTTCTTTGTATACGTGTTTGTTTGTTTGTGTTCTATGCCTTGAAATATCAACAGTTATTAGTTCTTATGGCGAACCAATAGGTGACTTTATCCACTATAGATGAGGGCATTCAGTCTCTGCAGATTCTGAAGAATATGAAAAGTAAAGAGCATAGAATTCTTTATATTACATACAATTAATTTGAAACGTTGAATGATAACATTCATTTCCATTGCTATATAAGCACTATATCAAAATCCCAAGATTCAAAAAGGATTCACAATAATGAATGAACCCATTATTATTAGAAGGGAATAAAACCAATAAAATCTCGGGCGTTGTTACAGATACTTTTAGGAGAAATTTTTCGATTTATTTATGTCTGCATATATTATACGAGTTTATTTATTTTGTAAAAATTGAACTCATAAGTATTCATGTTTGTGTAAAAGTGGATTTCTCATCGTTCTGTCTCACTTCCGAAAGCCAACAAATACTATCTGGCTCTTCTAACGTATACATGACTAACTGAGAAATAGTATGGTTCGGCCAGTAGCCAAAACCTCTATTTTTTAGTAAATAATTATTTTTTTTTTTTCAGCCCTTGCAGGGCCTTGGCTTCCTTAATAATTTTGTTCCAGACCTCTCTATCCTTGGCCTTCTCTCTCCACCTTCTCACTCCGAGCTTTCTTATCCCGGCCTCCACATCGTCAGTCCATCTCTTCCTGGGCCTTCCCACTTTTCTTCTTCCTGTCGGTTTGTCCTCATATAGTTTTTTCATGATGCGATCTCTTTCCATTCTAATAAGATGTCCATCCACTCCAGTCTTCGCGCTTTTATTTCATTTAAAATGTTGGGGGATGCGTACAGCCTTGCTAATTCCTCATTACTACTAATTTTCCAATTCCCGTTAACCGGGTTGGACCAAAGATTTTCCTTAGGACTTTCCTTTCCCAAACTAGGAGTAGTTTAGCATCACTTTCCGTGAGAATCCACGTCTCACACCCATACATTACCACTGGACGGACAACCGTCTTATAAATACGAATTTTATTTTTTTTGGAGATCGCACGTTCCTTGAAAACCTTTTGTAACGCAAACAGGCATCTATTACTTGAGGCCAACCTATCTTTTATCTCTTTTTTTACATCTCTACCTTGCGTAAAGATGCAGCCTAAGTATTTAAATTGGCTGACGTTTTCGAAGGACTCACCACCTAGACTCACATGGGACAACCGGCAAATGGCGTTAACAAATCTGGATGATATAGTGCATGTATTTTGATATAGTGCATGTATATAGTGATCTTTGATATAGTGCATGTATTTTGTCTTTTGAATAAATTATTTCCAGACCTACAGTCCTTGCCTTCTCCTTGAGTTGCAAAAAACCATCTTCTAATGCCCTCAAGGTTCTACCCACAATAACAACATCATCTGCAAAAGCCAAATACTGAATGGATCGATTAAATATCGTGCCATTCGGATTGATTTCGATGCTTCTTATGACTTTTTCTAGCATGAGATTAAACAGTATCGTCGATAGCACGTCACCCGGCCTAAGCCCTCTATCGATAACGAACTCTTCTGAATAACCTCCTAGCACCTTAACTTTTGCAGCCGAGCTAAACACACATCTTTACTAAACTAATTAGTTTAGAAGGTATTGCAAACTCATTCATGACCTCAAATACTTTAACCCTGTACAAACTATCATATGCTTGCTTGAAGTCAATAAACAAATGATGCAGGTCTATATTATATTCATAACATTTCTCATGCATTAACCTCAGTGAGAAAATCTGATCGGTTGTTGATCTATTCCGCCGAAAGCCAGCTTGGTAATCGCCTAATATTTCGTTGGAATACACTGTTAACCTTTTTGCTACAAGTTTAGCCATTACTTTATATACAGTCGACAACAAGGCGATTCGCCTATAGTTTTCGCAATATGTCTTATCCCCTTTTTTTAAAGAGTGGACGTATCACAGCAACTGACCAATCTTTCGGTATTTTTTCATTAACCCAAATATTTGTTATTAATTTAAACAACCTATCCCAAAGTTCTTCACCTCCAGATTTTAATAATTCCGCCAATATTCCGTCCTCCCCAGGAGCTTTATTATTCTTCAGGGACAAAATTATTTCTTCAACCTCTCTCCGGAAAGTCAACGTATTCTTCATTCTTAAACTCACTTATAAATTCACCTTCCAATCTTTCCATTTCCAAGCTATTACCTTGATTAAGGAAGTAAGTCAAAATATTCAGCCCATCTTTTCCTCACCTCAACTTCACCTCCTATCAATGTTCCATCAGTTCCTCTACAGAACTCTACCCTTGGCTGAAACCCTCTTTTCTCCTCTTTACAGCAGTGTAGAATTCTTCCACTTTATTATATTCTCCATCTTCCACCAACCGCTTCAGCTTTTCATTTTCAAACTCCTTTTTTTTCTTTCTACAAATTTTATTAGCCACCTTCCTTTTCAACTTGTAATCCTCAGTATTTTCTCTTGTTGGGCTGTCCAGCATCTTAATTCTAGCCAACTTCCTCTCATCCAGTACACTTCTACACTGATCATCAAACCATCCATTCCTCTTAAGTCTTTTTTTCTTACCTACTGCCTTTTCGGCCGCTACACTGATCGCCTCTCTAATACACTTCCACTCTCTGTCTATATCACTTTTTGGCTCATGTTCAGTTAGCAAATTCTCCACATTTAAAGCCTTCCTCAATTCAATCCGCTAATTTTCTTCACTTTTATCCATTTTTAATTTCTCCTCATGCCATCTATCAGTACATTTCTTTCCTTGCCGAAATTTTGAAATTCGTTGTCTATATTTTATTCTCACAAGGTTATGGCCCCACGATAACTCCTAACATCAAATATGTCCGACGCATGCCTCATATCAATCATTACATGATCGATTTGGTTTCTGGTTCTTCCATCCGGCGATACCCAAGTTTCCCGATGTATGCGCTTGTGCGGATATTTAGTGCTACTCACACTCATGTTTTTCGCCAAAGCAGAATCAACAAGCCTTAGACCATTTTCATTACATCGGTCATGAAGACTGTATTTACCTAGGAAGGGCCTAAAGCTTTCTTCCTTACCTAATTTGGCATTAAAGTCTCCCAGCACTATTTTAACGTCACTGCTTGGTAATCTATCGTATACTCACTCCAGAGCTTCATAAAAGCAATCCTTCTCTTCTGTTGGGGAGTGAACATTAATCATCGAAAGATTGAAGAATTTAAACCTTAGCCTTAGTACGGAGATCCTCTCATTAAAATTTTCAAAATTTAGAACCATTTGCTTTACTTTATTATTTATTATAAACCCAATGCCGAATTTCCCTTCAACACTTGCCCCATGAAATTTATTTATTTTAGATAATAAAAGAAGATCTAAATCGTAATAGTTACCTATATTAATTTTTTTTATATATTTTTGGAACTTCTTTTAAATGATGGAAATATTTTATCCACTAAAATTAATAATCAATCTAAATTATATCATTCAATGGACTTTAGGTACTGTCTTAGAGTTCTGGAGCTTCCTGCGCATAGATTGCCAAGGATTTTTGCTCAGGAAATAGTTAAAAGAAAAACTTATTGGTTTGAGCATTGGATTAACTTGGCCCGCGGACACTCTTGTCACTTAGATTCCTCTGCTGACAACTTGAGTCTTTGGAAAAACCAGTTAGCAACCTTGTTAGATAAGATAAGATTGGTGCATCGGAAGGAGTCTGCGTTGTGCATAAGTACGTCCTCGAGGTTTATTTACTATAAACAGTTAGATATGAGCAGTAAATTATTCTCCTTTGACCGCCAGTCCTCGTCATTGCATTTAAAAGAGATGAGGTGGTTATTTAAAATGAGGGGCGAATTATTATATTTAAATTGTACGCCTTGGGCGGATAAGGAGGAGATAAGAAAGAGATGTTCCTTATGTAACCTCAATACTAGGGAGGATATTGTACATTTTTTAGCAGTTTGCCCTATTCTCGCAGAATTTCGTTTACGTTACCTAGGTGTACGTTTACTAACTTTGCACTCTTTGCAAGTCCTTCTTAATGCTTGTAACTGTAAGGGGCTTATTAATTTTGCTCGATCTGCCTGGAGTATCGGCACCAGCTTGTACAGGAATTTAACTTTTGACTTGTATTTTTATTAAAATATATATATAATTTATAATTTTTGTTTTCGTTTGTTTTCCACGGGATACTCGTTTTTGTTTCTTCAAATTTTTCACTTAATTTGTTCTATTAATATTTCTCAGTAACCTTTTCATCATTAATTTTAATATTGTATAGTAATGTAAAGTTTCAGAATAGTTTTTACTTTTTCAGTATTTTGTATTTATGTATTTTTTATTTTATTTGCAGTATGAATATTTTTTTTTTCTCATGTATTACAGTAAACAAGAAAATATCTTTTATTAAAGGAATAGTATTTTTGATAAAATGTTTGTAACATCTTTCTCCGGCTGACGGATATAATTCCAAGCTGTAAATATTATGTATTAATCTTTCTGGCTGTAAAATTTTTAAATAAAATATTATTATTATTATTATTATTATTTATTATATATTATTATTATTATTATTTATTATTATTATTATTATATCATTCAATGGTCAATATCCGCAGACGGTCGTAATAGACCATTGCATTATTGTCATCTACTTTGTTAATAAGTTAGATATTTTTTAAAATAGTTTTCTAAAGAAATAAAGAAAATTTTTCTTTTAATGTTTATTTTGATTAATATGATTGATCTGGCAAAAATTGTTGATGATGCTGAATTATAGTTGTTCAAGGAACTCTAAACTTTACCCCTGGAAACATGTCTTGCATGGCAAGCTGTCTGTCAAACGCTGTATCCAAAACCACTTAGAGATGAACAACTGTTCAGTTATTCGAGGAAACCCATTAAAAAAAAAAAATGTCTCACATAGTCTTATAAGTGTGATGGTGAAAAAATTAAGGGACTTTGGAGTAGTGATTGGTTATAAGATCAGTTTTAAGAAGTATATCCTGATGCCTAAATAAAATCAAGTTTTCTTGGGCAGAACTGAAGTTTATAGGAAGTAGAAAGAAACAAAGTTTCTTCATTGCTCACTATAGCAATCTTTTGAAATCTGTTAAAACTTTTAAAATCTTATCTGGTAATCTTACTACCTACGGTCATCTTTATCCCAAAAACTTGACTATTGACGCTTCTGTTGCTTTATGTGTTCTTTACTGAATCAGACTCGTCTCATATTTTTTACTTTCTCTTACTCCTAGGAAGAGGAAGTATTGTAATCGTGTCAAATTTTCGATATCGAGTTTTCACCGGAAATATCCGTTTTGAGGTCCCCTGAGTCCAAAAAAGTAGTTTTTTAGCAAATGGTCTGTGTGTGGTGTCCGCGGCGCGCGTGTGTCTGTGTGGGGCGTGTGTGTGTGGTGTGTGTGTGGATGTATGTATGTATGTGAACAGCATAGCTCAAAAACGAAAAACCATAGAAAGGTGAAACTTGATATTCCTTTTAGGTATCACCGTGGGATCTGACACTACGTTATCTGTCAAAATTCCTCAACCGGAAGTACCACTTTACTAGTTGGTTTTTTTGCGATTTTCTCAAAAATGGCTCCGACGATTTTCTTTAAACTTCAAACATCAACCACACATACAAAGAGCTACAACTTTTATTTGAAATATTTCTCCGAGAAAATGCATTGAAGGGCAATTTTGAGGGAGGGGTGGGGTTAGGTTTCCATCTAAAGTGCTATTTCAGTTTATTAGACAATTCTGTCATCTAAATAATAATAATTAAAATTAAATATGTTGTTGAAATTCCGAGTTTGAAAAAAATCGGATAACCGGAAGTGCGTTTACTTTACCACTTTACTAAATGATTTATTCACTTTTTCGCAATTTCTCAAAAATGGCTCTGACGATTTTTTTGAAACTTTGTATATAAACTAAACATGCAAAGATCTAAATAATTTATTTAAAACATTTCTCTGGGAAAATTCATTTAACGGCACTTTTAGGGGACGGGTGGTGTTAAAGCTTCCTTTAAAGGGCTATCATAATTGATTATACAATTCTATCATCCAAACAAAATTAATTAGAAAAAAATAGATGGCCAAAATTCCAAGTTTTAAGAAAATTAGTTAGCCGGAAGTGTGCTTTTACTGAACAGTTTTTTTCAGTTTTCACGAATTTCGTTATATTTGGTACACAAACTATAACATTTGTCAATTATAATTTTGAGAAACTGGAGTAAGAGAAAAGTTGTGTGAGTGTTTCACACCAGATTTTTTTTTTTTTTTTTTGAACATCAGCAGTTACGGGCGTTTACAGCTCTGTAGGACATTCCTTCATTGCAATGCTTGTCATTGAAGAACAAACCTCCTAAACATTGTCGCGTTAGATGCATCATTCTTAGAGGCTTGTGCAAACGCTGGCCATACTAAAATGCTATTATCAAGTTCCATATTTATTCAGAATTTAAAAGTTATAACCCTACTAAATTCAGTAAATTTCTGTAGAGATAAATTCTCAAGAGACATCGATTATTATTTCCACAGTAAAATTATTTTTTGTCTCGTTTACATTCAGAAAGAAAACATTAACATTTCACTTATCAACATTTTTTTTTTCTTTTTCTTGTTCACGAGATATGGAAGGGAAATAAATTCTGGAAAAAGTACAATGTCAACCATCTTTATAAGAATTTGTTTCATCACAATCAGCACGTATTTGCCAACAGTCTATCCTCGGGCATGAAAAATTCAATCAACAGTAATATGTGACTGAAACATGTTAAATTTGAGAATAATTGTTTCGCTACAAACAGGATTTTTGTTTCAATAACCTTTGCAATCTTTTGATAAAATTTTTTTTTTTTTTAGGACAATTTTTATAGCCCACGAGAAGATACTTTCTCTAACTGCTATAAAGGGGAAGTACGGTAAAAAAAAGCAGGCTATCACGGAAAATATCTCTGATCTTATATTATTTACACATAAATAATATCACTTTTATTTGATGAAACATTCACATGGAAAATTCATTTGAGTAGACATTGGGGGAAACTGATGTTCCCGGTTGATGTGACTTTCTTTTCTGAAGTGCTTTTTCAGTAAGTTACGATATATTACTATTTGCTTTGCAAATAACAGAAATAAAATGTAATCGCCAGAATCCTGGAGTTAAAATGGAATCGATTGAAATCGATTCAGCGAGTTTACTGAATGTGTTTTTTATTTTTTAGTTTCCTGCGTTTTTCTCGAAAAAGTTTCTAATGATTGTCTTTTTTGTCGGAAATGATTTTCCGAGGAAGTTGATTTTAGAGGGGTTCCAAGCTGGGAGGTTTCGCTTCATTCAAAAGTTTCATTTTTAATTACATGACATAACTCCGTTATCGCAATTCTGACAAATGGGACTAGACGTTCTCCCTATGTTAAACAAGTGACTACATACCCAGGTGTGTCCAGTCATTACCCCCACCAAGGTCCTCAGACCTGTCCTGCTGAGGGACAGGAGGTAAGCCGAAACCCCCTGCTTAATTCCTTTTATAAATCTTTTAGCTTGGAGGCACCCCTGCGCGTCCGCCCAGCATTTCTCCAAGATTCTCGTCTCCCAAAGTGTAGTTTGTTTATCGCAAAACCTCTTAGTGACGGCAAGGCTGGTTCAGGACCACAAAATGGTAATGATGATGCTTCTCTAACCAACTGATTCGCTCTCTCATTGCCCTCTATTCCCACATGTCCAGGTATCCAATAGAGACGCACCTACCACTCGGAGCCAGGCGTTAAGCCTTCTCCTACATTCCCAGTAGTTTTGAGCTTCCCCAGGCTTGATCAAATCCCTAGTGCGGCCTGACTATCGGAAATATCCGCCACCTCTTAATCTTCCCTACCACTCCCCCACAAGCGGCAGCAGATTCAATAATGCCCACCAACTCGGACTGGAAACAACAGTGGCTAAACCCCCAACTCCCTCATCCAAATCTAGCAACATGATCCATAATTCTGACAGGCTAATCCTCCTGCCTAGAGCGATATGAATAACAGCGAATAGTGCACGTTACCGCCTCCGTTGGCCAGTGGCTTACATCCCTGTACTGCCGATATGATCTCGTAACATATCAAATCCCCAATTCTTGCTTGTCCATCGAGTTTTTAGATTAGCGAAATCGGTTTACTCGCCAAAATCTCTCACCTCGATCCTAGTATGAGCCCCCCGAAAACCGAAAGGTTCTCACCAATTCTCCCGACCACGTCCTTCTGAGCTACCCCTCATCGCTTCACCCACCACCCATACGGAAGGAGGGTTAGCCCCAGCAACATCCCAGTTCCACCGTCGGTGTCGTTCTCATTGCACCAGTAATAGCCAAACAGGCCGTGCGCTGCCCTCCTTGCAGCTTCTTGCTATTCCTTCCCACCAAGGAACCAGTCCACCATTCCACAGAGGCATAGAGTATGCTTGGCTCCACCAACTTTTCGCAAATCCAATAGATGCCTCGAGGGTTAACTCCCCAGGAGTCATGTCCGCTAGTCTCCTACACTGCCAGAAAAAAATAGTGTATAATAAATAGCATGTTTTGAAGAATATTTATAACTAAATTTTACTAGTTTTGTTAAGTATGCTCAGTGTTTTATCAAATCATTTTTATTAGTGGGGGGAGGGGAATATTCTCCTGAAATAACTTATCGCCTCCCCCTAATAAAAATGACTTGATAAAACACTGAGCATACTTAACAAATCTTCACACTATTTTACATACTATTTTGCAACATTTTCTAACCTATAATCATAATTTAGAATAATTCCATTTTTGTCATTAGATACACGCACACATACACACACATGGTAACATAACTTAATAACCTCTCCGCATATATACAAACAAGCAGGTGTGAGTATAACAAAAACATTACGTTGAAGTGAACTCTCTACACGAACTTGGTGAATTTGCTCTGACGATATATGAAAATCCGAAGCCGGTCAGGAACCAAATGAATATACATGCTATGACGGATAAAATACCAGATGAGACCACTGAACATTAAGTATAATTTAATAAAACTTCTAGTCGTGTGAGTTTTTCCTAATAGATTTCTTTCTAATTTAGATTATTCTAAATTTTCTTGTACTGAACTATTTCTAAACTAATTTAAAATGTTTATTAGTTGAAAAGTTTGACCAGCCATAATATACATTTAGATAGGTAACATAAAAAATTGTAAGGGCTTTAAATGTTCAATAAAATTTATTAACCGTAAAATAAGGAAGCGCTGAACGATGTAGTGTTAAAAGGATTGGCAATAAAGCTTGTTCACAAGTGTTCAACAATCTCAATAGTATAACTACTATCATTTTGTGTTTATATATATGTATATATATAGAACTATAACTGAAAAAGCTCCACATTTAAACCGAAGTAATTATAACACTAAAGTTAACCTTAGCTCTTTTAACTTTCAGTCCATTTACAAATTACATTTCATTAACATCTACTTTAACCAAATGTGAGGTAATCATGACTCCCCGCCCCCGCCCGCCAACAATGATAACTTTCATGACTAATTGACCCCTTCGTTCATTCTTCTTATGTTTATTACATTAAACTTGTATGATTAAGTTTATTGTTATAATATTGGATGATAATAATAATAATCGCTTGATGTTGAATCAAGCTTGTGAAGAAATAATAGTTAATGATTTGTAAAGTTTATTGTCTGAATTTCCTGCATCATTTCAGATCATAATTATACAAACACAAAAAAGTTGTATCATGTTTTATTTGTTATATCTCTTTTTCTTTTTTTTTAATGACATAATTACGTGAATTCATGTAATTCACAACTCATTATATTAATGTAATTAACAACTCATATTGGTATTACAGGATATTAATAAAAATCTAAATTTCATTCTTTTCTATGGTAGTTGAATATGTGATAATTATTCTACTAAAATCTAGGATTAAAATTTAAGTAGGTAATCAATGAGCCATCTTTCTATTTAACAAATTTGAGGTTTGGATGAGCATTAAATATTAATGTAATAAAATTAAAGTAATATAAGGGTTCTTTAATTAAACATTTCTTTTAGCACCCTCTTTCTCAACAACAAAGCTTGTAACGGCAGAAATTAAGGCGCCTGCACATCTATGGTCATTGGCGCCGAAGCCTTTTCAGTTCACTGCCAGACCCAGGACGGTGTTGTCTTTGTTTGTTACAGCCAACATTGTCCATCACGGGGCAGTGAACTGTAAAGGCTCTCGGAAAGAGAAAATGTAAGTAAGAACCTCACTACAGGACTCAAACCAGGAACCTCCGCATGGAAATCTAGCGCGCTACCGCTAAAGTTTATCAGTTTATCGTGAGTTCCAAGAAATTGACTCCAACGATTTTCTTTTGACTTAGTATCATTATACTGCTACACATAAATATGTCTCCCATTTTTATTTCAGTAAAATTCCTTTTAGAGTTTAGGGAGGGAGGAGTTTATTCTTCTTATCTGCGAGATGTATTTTTTAATATTACAATAGTGACAGAATTTTATGGTGGAATTAGAACACAAGAACTGGCATTACTCAATTTATATTTTACAAGTTTATTGAGTAAGGAGAGGAGAGTAAATGGAGGGTATAGTGACCGAGCGAAGAGTAATGATGATGGCAGCGTAATGAATGTAGAATGTTAAGTTAGAAATGGTAGAGGCTGTTGTCATTCGCCTGACGAGTGATGCAGCTAGTTAGCTCATGCTTGTTTTCTGGATGTCCTATATTTTATTGTCAGGTGTCCGATCTTGAAGAAATTTCTTTTACGATTTTTTTTAACAAGATGTGTTATATTTAAATGATATATTTCATTATCTTGACGGTAAAGATTGTTTGAATTTAATTAATTACTGCAAATTCATGGAAATATAGGTTACTATTAGTGCGACAGTTTAACTTTAGTTTAATTGTTTATATAATTTTATAAATTATAAATGGCTCAATTCAATTTAAAATATACTCATACATGCCCAATTTGTTTCATGCTGTGTTTTACCTTTCAATTAGATGACACGTTAGTCTTATTAATATTGCATGCTTTTTTCTAGCACTTTTTCTTTTCGAATCCGTTTCTCATTTTTATTTTCATTCTCATATACTTCGTTTCTACTTATTTAGGTTGGCAAGTCTTTTTTCATTTGCATTATTACTTGATTCATGATTGTTTATTTATTTATTAGCCGTTGTTTAGTTTATATAGTAATTTAATAGAGAAGATTGTATATACATACGTGTACGGTGTAACTTCTCAGAAGATTTGCCCGTTTACAAGAATGTCTACCAAAAATGTATTTATAAAATGTATATATGTATAGATTTATTATGTAAATGTATAAAGACTTATTATATTATTAACTCTTGTTTCTTCAGTTAGCTAGTTTGGCTGTCGAACAATTCAAGGTTGATTTTGAGACTTGATAACTCATCAAAGTTGATGTAGCGAGTGATCTAATCTTTTCGAAGTTTATCTGGTGACTGAATGTTAAGTCCTCCAGATAGTCGACCTTGCAATTTCTTGGTTGGTCCTTTTATTCCATTTCTATTTCGTTAGAGACAGCTACTATGTGGGAGATTCGCTGTCGTCTTTGGAAATACATTCTAGTGGACAAGGCTGGTGTAATGTGATAACAAGAAAGAGTGATAACAAGAAGAAGTGATAACAAGAAGGAAAAGAGATCATTTTTAAATTATAAAAATTATAACTAGTGGTGCCAGCCAGTCGCTATTATTCAAGTCAAGAGCCCGCCGTCAGTGCACGGTCAAAGGACCGCCAAAGACACACCGTTAAAACCCTTTCAACAAGAACCTTACAAACGGGTCACTATACGGTCAGTGTACAGAAGCCACCTGGCCGATATACAAGGGTCAACAAACACTCAAAAGACCACCTGGCTACAGTCTTTTGATAACCGCCATCATCTGTTGCCACACTGGGCACCGACCTATTCAAGATCTAGGGTCAACACACGGCAAGAGATGTTTTAGTGTGACCCGTAATTACACACTTGTCAATGTGTGAGTGATGCCAATATAAACGTCTCTCCACAGGAAGAGGGGATGAGTATTCTCCAGTATTTTATCAGCGTTTCATCAGGATTCTACCAGTGATATACAACATCAGTTCATACATTGCGAGCGCGTCCCTATCTATGGTTTAAACATATATTTATTCATCAATCATTATAGTTGTGCATTCTAGTTACCATTAAATCATTTTAAATTAATTATAGTTTATCTTTTCGAACGTTTAAATTATTGTTAAAATATATATCTATTTTCGTAAATTAGGAGTTATTTTTCGAGTAACAACTCTCTAAAAATCTCTTAACTAACTCCCAACCATTCATCGCATCATAACCCTCTTCAAAACATCTGATTCCACTACACTGGGGAGATAGTGCGTAGTTGATGTGCGCTTGAAGGCTCATTGTTGCCCAATAGAACTATTGAATCCAGCTATTGTGTGGTGAATTTGACGATTCATTACCATTGCAGTAATAGGTATAAGTAACTGTTAAAATTTCGAGTTTACAGAAACTTATTTTTTAGATAAACTTATTATAAAAATAAATCCTAGAATAACCGTAAAAAGAGTCAATCTCAAAATTTATTATCAAAAATAAAGATAAAATAGATGACAATATATTAATGGAATTTCGAATTATGTAATAAAATTCATAATTTCAATTTTGAAATTTGGCGACTATTGAAAGGAATAAAACAAAAAAATATAGAAAATAAGAATAGTTTTTCAGATTATTTTGAATATTAACTTATCCACAATATCCTGTTTTATATGTGACTCAAGCTGAATAATTTTTTTTTTTTTTGAAAAATCAATTTCCTTTGTCAAAAATTTGAACTTTTATCTGTAGGAAAAAGTTTTACTCTTGTATAATTACAAACAATTTCACGTAAACTTAAAAGTTATAATACTACGCAAACCATCCTAGAACGTTTTAATCAAACGACGACAGTAAAGGATACGGATCTTTAGACAGTAGCATACTAACTGAGAGCTAGAGGCATATCCCATGAGATGTACAGCGTCAAATTGGAGCAAACCCTTGCCCCTAGTAACTAGTTACGCAACAGGACCATAATCCCTAGAGGGCTGTCTCCACAAGAATGAGTAAAGGGGCGGGAGAAACATATGATAGTGGTGTGGTGTCTTGGTTTCCACTACTACTGAAGACAAAACGGAAACTACTTCATTGCCGGCATAACTTCCCTCAAGAGATTTACACCATTAGAATACATAAAATAAAAGTTAAGAAACTAGATTTATTTTCTTAAAAAAACAGGTTATATTTTATTGTAAAAATAATTAAAAAAAAAGAGAAACTTTTATTACACTAGGATATATTGCAGATCACTTTTTTTTTTTTTTTTACTTTTCTTTTTTCTTATTTCCCCTTTGGCTGTCGAGACTAACTTGGGCTATTCTACTTCTGGCACCCTAATATTTTTTGTTTTTGTTAAAATTGCTCATTTCTTGTAATAGTGGGCATGTGTCTAGATTTTTGAAATGTATAAGGCCTTTCTTTCTTGTGAAAGCCAAATTACCTGAAGGTCACTTGTTTGTCGTAAATAAGATAAAAATGCAGTCATAGTATACTCAAAACCACTCTTCCTATCACTTTACAACACTAGTTAACACAATAAATTGATAATTTACAACATAGTATGGGCTCTCTTTTCTTTAAGATTCAAACAATTTCGAGATTTTTCCATTTACAAGGAAAATTTGTGATCCATTCTTGGTTTAGTAATTCATCTCTCTAGCTATTCTGCAAGATTAACAGAAATTCTGGCAGTAATTCATCTGAATTAGCGATTTTTCCAAGTTTCTTATTTGTTGGAGCAACCTCCAATTTTTTCCATTGAAAGTGTTGAAAACAGAATATTTTTCAACAAGCTATAAACTTAGTTGGTTGGGGCCAAAGAAGAAACTTTTTTTTTTAAAAAAAAGTTTATTCGACGTTTCGGACACTTTTGGTGTCCTTCCTCAGGAACTACAAAACAAAAATATGGATATCCAAGAAAATTGTATGATAAAATTAAAACATATAACAATTAAACAATATTAGAAAGATATGATACCTGTTAAGGAAAAATGGAGAGTTAAATGTTTGACGAGGTTATTGTTTGGTTGTACAGTAAGGTATGCTTGCAAAGAAAACAGAGAGGGGAAATTTTTTCCAAGTTGGAAAAATGTAAAGAATGGTAGAAATGAAAACAACTCAATTAATAATTATAAGAGAAATAAATGAATATAAATAAACTAGAAAAAACAGTGGAAAGTGTGGACACTAGGTATGTGTAATTTAGTGGGAGGGGGGCCTTTTTTGAGGAAGCGGAAAATGTTGTTGTAAGAAGAGGCAATGACGTCCTTGCCTTTTTTGTAGTTGATAGAGTTAGGGTTGAGGGTAATGTGGATGGATTCAGAAAGAAGTCGCTTCAGGTGGTTGGAATGGGGGTGGTTAGGACAGAAGCATTTCGGAAATCAAAGGAGTGGGCAAGGGTGAGTGCATGTTTTGTGAGGGCTGTACTTTCAGTTTTTTTGTTAGCTATGTCTAGTTCATGTTGTCAAAGTCTCATTCGTAGGGGTTGTTTTGATTCACCAATGTAACATGCGTTACAGTTTGGTGCAGTGCGAAGTATGCTGTAAACAGAGTTCGTTTTGTCATAAGTTTCAATGGGGTCTTTGAGTTTAGAAAACAGTTTGCTGAGTTTGTTTTGTAGTTCCTGAGGAAGGACACCAAAGGTGTCCGTCCGAAACGTCGAATAAACTTTTTTAAAAAATAAAAAGTTTTTTCTTTGGCCCCAGCCAAAATATTGTTTACATTGAGAATATTTTTCCTTTGCTAATTATGCTAAAGGAAGCTACATATTTAGCCTATTTGCTCTCATTTCTAGGACATATTTGCTGTTTTGATGAAAATGCTTATAGAAGTGCAATGCTATCTCATTTCTTTTGTAATTAAGTTATTTCTAACAAGTGTTATTAACTTTGCCTTTTCGTTAATGACCTGAAGGATTCAAGTTTTTTCTTTAGAGTGGTTGTTTTTTGTTTTAATAGATGCTAGCATCAACTCATATTAATTATTCCAGAAAGTCTCTTCTTGCTGAAAGTTTCACAAAATCTCCTAGTTTCAGTTCAGCCTATATAGGATCAGAATTTTTTTAAAGAAAAAATTTAATTACCTGACATTCTTTCTCTTACTCTGTGGAGGTTGATGTTTCTCAGGGCTGTGTTCATAGGCCAATATTGTTCATAATTTACATTACTGACATTCCAACTCAATTTCTCACCACAACTTTCTCTTACAGTGATGTCATAGTCATTTTCTTCTCTACTTATTAACCCTGTACAAACTTCCCGCATAATGTATTTACCATTTAGAGTACTAGAATTGGAAAAATGATAGTAAAAGAACATAAATGCTGAATTTTAGCTTTCAAATCTACAGCTTTCCTAAAACAAACTGCACTTCTTGGTGCATATATTAGGATCGGAAGAGAGGGATCTAAAGCAGAGAGAGAGAGAGAGAGAGAGAAACACAAAAATTGAGAGTCTCCCTCGCTACTTAGGCCAGAATAGAGTGGGAGACTCTGTTTAAATACAGTTGCGGTAGCCCTAAAGGGGAAGTCTTTCAACAGTTTATACAGCAGCTACAACGCGTCAACAACCTTTCTCTTTACTCATTCTAAATCTCTCACTAGCAATTTCTATATTTGTGTATAGTCCTGGCAGTTTATGTTACTCTCTCACTATACAGTGTTCAGCATTATTTCAAGTATATTTATCTCTCAAACCCAATTCTCTCCTTCTCATACTTATTATATGCAGATATAGTACTTTATATTGGAATATATTTGATACCCCATCATGACTCTTTCTTCAAGAATTTAAAAATTTGTTCTCTTTAATACCATGAATATTTGCAGATAATCAAAAGGGCATTCAAGGGCAGATTTACATCAGATTCAATTTTAGGGATAATCTCAGAATAATTATTGAATAATAAAATTTTATTTTTAAGATTAACTGCAATGTTTTGTAACGAATATAAAGAATAATTTATATAAAATATATAAAAACTGAAATATCTATATTTTAAGAAACTTATATTTCTATAAGTTTTAATTAAATGACCTCATGAAGAACTTTTGACTTTTTGTAAATGATTTTAAATTAATATTACAACTAAGTAAACCTATGAGAATCTAGGATCGGTGCACTACGAACTTTGATTTATCTATTTCCCATTTATCCCTCCCATTTTGTTATCTATTTTTTTTGCTAGATGATGGTTTCCAATTATGTATAAAAAGCTGCTTAAAATCATACAATTTTTTGTTGTCTCGCTTGCCTCAGAGACGTTGTTTTAACGTAAGCCTTATATCTTCTTTTTAATTCGACAGTGTATATGTTGATACCTAAAAAATGAAGTTTTTTTCTTGATTCTTGTTCTTTTAGATTCTACCAGGTAGCCTGTCGTTAACTATTTGTACTTAGATAGCCAGTTCCTTTAATTGTTTAGTTTGTTGTATCTATTCACACTCGCCACCCTTGCCTTACAATTACATCATACCATGAAACACACACACATAACATGAGATATCTCTAAATTTACCGTATCATTTTTTTTTGGCAGGATAGAAGCTCTGCTGGTGATCTAATTTTAGCCAATTTCAGATAGTAACTTATCTTCAGGGAACTAAATTTTTTCAATTATAATTGTAATTAATTCAATTAATTTTAATTAAAGAGAAAGCTGTGTTTTAAAACAAATATTTTTTTTTTTCTAAACAGCTTGTATTATTTATGAACTTAGTAATGGATAAATCAAAGTAATTAAGGGCGCTTATCACTGAAAGTACACTCTTACCATTAGAAATCCTTCTTGAACATCTATGTAAATGTTTAATAAACTGCGAAGGTTGTTTATCTGGTCAGCAATGTGTGGGAGGTGTGTGGGCTTGTGTGTGTGTGTGTGTGTGTGTGTGTGTGTGTGTGTGTACTTGTATGGAGGAAACCTATTTTAATTATTTATTACTTAGCATGGTCTAAGTGTTGCCCTTCGACACGTGACCTCTTCAGTTTATTGATTGATCTAACCTACGTAAAATAAGGGCTAGATAAATCGAGGTATTCAAAATAGGTAAAGAAATTCATTTCTAATAAGAATTATATTACATACCTACTCTAGTCCTCATTCTTGTTTTTATTTGTAATATTATTTTCATTACATTTTTTTATACTTATATTTTTGACAAATTATATATTTGATTGTTGTTTGAAAATTATATATGAGAAAAGAAATATTTAAAAAAACGTTGTTCAATAAAGAGTTGAATTTTATAAATATTGGTTTTATTCAAGAATAATAAATTAAACTTTTATTCAGTCACAATGACTAATTCGTTAAAATCTACATTTCTGATAAGTAAATTTTCCTAACATATTTAACATTTTGTATATATATAAGCACACATTGATGTAGACATCTCCTGTGTTTAGTTGATATTTGATGTTTTTTGAAATGTTTTTGGTGTGATGTGTGTGTGTAGTTGTAGTTTGTAGTATAACATGAGCGGTTTTTTTAAGAGGCTTTGTGATTGTGAATGCTTAAAGAGAGAGAGAATTATTAGAAAATAAGCAAGAGATCACCACTGTTTCTGAAATAAATATATTATTCTCTAAGTGAATTTAAATACTTTTGAATATCACAATAATATGCCTATTAAATCAATTATTTATCTAGATCATAATATGCTAAACTCTTATAACTGGCACTGAAGTCTAAGTGAGCGATTTCTGAGACAAGTAATCTGGTTGAATGTCTAATTCAGACTGTTTTGAAAGAATGCCTTCTCTCGGCAGTTTAAATCCTCCCCTATGAGAAAGGGGCAAAAAAGACAAAGCTGACTAAGTTCTATGAACTCTTCTGTAACGGTGTCCTTTACCTGAATAGTTCCCTTTGGCCAGCGAATGTTAGAATATCCTTCACATAAAATATATTTTCATTTACTTCCTCCATTACATTTTCTACAGTTGTATTTTAACGATTTTCTTCAAGTATTATTTGGACTTGGTCTCCTAAATTGAAATTAAATAAAGAATTCATTATGGAGTCCTTCTTTTAAACAAATTCAATATTGCCAAAACTTTCAAACTTTCGGAGATCTACATTTTTCCATCTTCAGAGCCTTCCTAAATATTTAAGAACAACATTGTTAATTTATATGATATTTTTATAGAATTACAAAGTAATGCAAATTGATCAGTATTATTTTTTTTCCAGTTTTTCTCGAAAAACAATTCCAAAAATTTTCATAACTTCGCATACGATCTATACAGATAAATGCCTATCACTTTTATTTGTATTATTTTTCCACAGAAATTGAGTTTTGGGGGTTCTGAGGGGAGCTGCAACGTTAAGCCTCCATCTAAAGTACCACTTTTTGTGTAATGTATGGTTCTACCTTGTATATAATATTTAGGATATTAAACTCACTGTTAAAATTCCGAATTTGAAGAAAATCGATTAATCGAAAGTACGACATTACTGCTGAATAATTTTTCTGAGATTATAGTATTTTTTTGGCATCAGTTCCATAGATTTTCTTTAAGGTTTGGATTGCACATAGTTGGGAATTTATTGATGTCCCTGCTACACAGTAGTGGTACCAACTTTGGAAAAAACAATTTCCCTGCGAGAGGTATTTTCTCTTGTAACCTTACTTTCCGGATTATCCTCGTAAGTAACACTAATATTTTGATTCCGGGACCCCTGGAAGATCTGTTACTTTGTCTTTGCCCTACCTCTAAGTTTAACGAGAATATGTCAAGAAATTTAACAAAATTTTGATGATCGCAGCAGTAAAAATAAGTCAATTATGGTGTTGTATCAGACTTTTTTTTTTATGTATTTTGTTTCTTTTTTTTTAGTTGATATTGTGAGAGAGAGAGAAGGAACTTAGCAGGCAGCGGTCCACCTCTACTTAGAGTGGACCTATTAATTATATTTACGATAAAAAAAAAAAAATACAAAAAAAAATTAAAATCGAAATAAATGAATGAATGATAACTACATACGACTATAAGCCTCCAAGTTAAATAACAAATATAAAAATAAATAAATAAATAAATATATAAACCTCGTAAGCATTTAACATTGATAAAGTTTATTAAATAATATAACAATAATAAGAGCGAAGATAACAGATATCACAGAATTTCAAAGGGTGAGGATAAGGGACTGTTAGCCCTGGAAGGTTAAACGCGTTTTGCAGGATTCCAACATTCCCCTCATCAGCCATCCCCCCATATTGCAAAAGACCAACTCGATTGCCACCTTTGAAAATTTTATTAATGTATTTTTTTAAATATACATATCCTGACGGGAAGTCCAAGTTCTTTTAGATAGTAATGTAGGTGCTTCCCAGGAAGCCCTCGAGCACTTTACTTCCATAGAGCATAGAATAGAACATTTGTACGACTTCTTAGAGCTGTACGATGTCTACATATTTATTGCCCTTGTAAACAATATTTCCCTCCCAAGAAATGGTCAACTTGTAATATAATAGCTTTTTTTAAGGGAAATTAAAATACAGTGTTACATACCGGAAGTTTATATAAGACCACGCAATAAGGTGGTCTGGCCTATTTCCACTGAAAATTTGAAATAATAATTCTCTTTATCCATTAGTACATTCCAATCGTTAGCCTTTTGACAGAATGATGAATTCCGAGGGGATATTTTTTTTCGACTTTGCTTTCTTTCTGCTTGGACAAATACAATATTGTTTCAGTATCATCTGGGTAGGCTTTAGTCCTAGCTAGAGATAGGCTATACGCTTCTCTAATTACACCCAAAATGTATTTTACATTATTTTAAATAACGAGTTTTTAAACTAGATCGGGAGGTAACACTCATTGCCCACTGCGATTGAAATGTTCTCATTTTTGAGAGTAGTAGCTTTTTTAGAAAATAACCTTTTAAAGTTTATATGCAGATTTTTACTTTCTCTTACTCCTAGTAAGAGGAAGTATTGTAATCGTATCAAATTTTCGATATCGAGTTTTCAATGGAAATATCCGTTTTAAGGTCCCCAGAGTCCAAAAAAGTGGTTTTTAGCAAATGTTCTGTGTGTGGTGTGTGTGTGTGTGTATGTATTATGTATGTATGTATGTATGTACGTATTTCTGTATGTATGTATGTATGTATGCCGAACAGCATAGCTCAAAAACGAAAAACCGTAGAAAGATGAAACTTGATATTCCGTTTAGCTATCACCATGGGATCTGACACTACGTTATCTGTCAAAATTCCTCAACCGGAAGTACCACTTTACTAGTTGGATTTTTTTTTTTTTTGCGATTTTCTCAAAAATGGCTCCGACGATTTTCTCTTTAACCTGAAACATCAACCACACATCAAAGAGCTACAATCTTTTATTTGAACATTTCTCCGGGAAAATGCACTGAAGGCACTTTTGGGGGAGAGGTGGTTAGGTTTAAATGAAAGTGCTATTTCAGTTTATTAGGCAATTCTGTCATCTAAATAATGTTAATTAGAATTAAATATGTTGTTGAAATTCCGAGTTTGAAAAAAATTGGATAACCGGAAGTGCGTTTACTTTACCACTTTAATAAATGATTTATTCTCTTTTTCGCAATTTTCTCAAAAATGACTTCAACGATTTTTTTGAAATTTCATATATAAATTAAACATGCAAAGATCTACATCTTTTATTTAAAACTTTTCTTTAGGAAAATTCTTTTAAGGGCACTTTTTGGGGAGGGGTGGAAGTTATGTTTTTCTCTAAAGTGCTGTCACAGTTGGTTATACAATTCTATCATCCAAACATAATTAATTAGAAATAAATAGATGGCTGAAATTCAGTTTCTAGAAAATTAGTAAGCCGGAAGTGTGCGCTTTTACTGAACAGTTTTTTCAGTTTTCGACGAATTTCATTCAAATATGGTACACAAAACTATAGTATAAAATTTGTCAATTATAATTTTGAGGACTGGAGTAAGAGAAAGTTGTGTGAGTGTTTCACACCAGATTTTTTTATAATGTGTATAATTTCGCATGAGGCAACTAGCGTAGATTCATTTCTCGGGTAACTTACAAAAAGGTGCATGTTTTTTCATACTATTTATATAAAACAAAATAATATTCTGTTGTATTATATAATAATGAATTTTTTACTGTTGAAACTTCATAAATCATGAAACTATATCAAACTTTGGATTTTACGAAGGTACCATTTTACTTTTGGTTAAATAATTTTAAGAAATACGAGTTGTATTATAAAAAATAATTAAGTTGAACAGATCACGTATAGCTTGAACTGTTTATTGCTATATATCCGTGGATAGTAAAAAAATTAATAGCTGTCTTTTTCTTTTTTTTTCAATAGTTTATGTCATCTATAATAATTCTGAACATAATAACTATAAGACTGGGAAGTTCTGGATATAACCTTACTAGTTTTGATTATTATTAGCGTAAAATTTTGCATTATATAATTTTACCATGCAAGTTATTAAAATAAAGTAAGGTGATATATGGAATGGTTGTGGCGTGTCGCGTGTCATTTAGAAATATGATGCCATCTGCAATGCGACTCTCACACGCATTCATTTCATACCCCCTTTTTTTTAATATATACAAATTTATTGGAAATATAAGGCAAATATTGAATATGTATTCCAAATTTTTAAAATAAAATTTCTGTTTTCTAATTACTAACCATTTTTTTTATCTCCTGTAAGTAAAAGTATTGGGTACAAGTTAGTTTGCCGAAATTAAGTTATCACCAAAAATACATTATTGTTGATGTCTCCTGAGTCCGAAAAAGTGATGTTTAGAAAATGATTTTCCTCTATATTATATTTATGTGTGTTTTATTTATTTATGTATGTATTTATTTATTTATGAATGTGTAAACAACATAACTTAAAAATGAAAGTTGCATTATAATAAACTTTGATATTCCGTTAGGATATTATTATTTGAGTATCTGACAATTAGATTTCGATCAAAATCTCAACCGGAAATATCACTTTACTGAATAGTTTTAGTTTATTCACAGCTTTCTGCAACGATTTTCATTAAATTGTCTATCCATAGTATTTTATCACTTTATCGACAAACTGTATTTAGGAAAATTGACTCCCACTCACTAGTCCTGAGTCATTAGTCCTGGGTTCGAGCCTAGCTGTGCTGCCCTTAGATCGTTTTCTTCGTAGGAACCTCCTCTACAGCTCACTGTCCAGTGATGCTGTAACGAAACAGTGTTGTATGTAACCAGAGAACACTGTCCGGAGCACCTTAAAAAAAAAAAAAAAAAAAAAAAAAAAAAAAAAAAAAAAAAAAAAAAAAAAAAAAAAACGAGACTAGACTTGCTCAAAGTGCTATTTCTATATTATATATGGTAAGGGGAATTAAACTTTTTGCCAATATTCTGAGTTTCAAGATTATTCAGCTTAGTTCTTTTATTTTATTTGGTCTTCTATTATGTAGGTTCAGTGCCGTGTGACCCAGAATGTCTATTGTGTCCCTGCTCTGGTGGTGAGATGAGTTCTGTCAACTTTAAGCGACCCTCCAAAATTTGATTTCTCTAAGAAATCCTATGACTGAGAAGGTTATAAGAATGGAAAATCCTCCTCCAGCACACCTGGTAAGTGCCCAGGCTTCTAAACTTTTGAATGCTAACTGAGCACACTACAGTAGGTGTTTTGAAGTCACCTCTTACAGAATCTGCGGTTTCCATCACTTTTTAAACCTAGCTTCTTCAGATGACCCCTGAGCCTACAATGCACTATGAGGGACCCGTCAGTTTGCCAAACCTTTTTTTTGCTCAGACAAGCCTCTGACATGTTCCGGTCTTAACTGTCCAGACAAGTATTATCAAATTTCAAGTTTAGTGAAAATTGTTAATTGTTAACAAATATTAATTAAAAAGAGTGTTCGGCCAGGGTTTCACACAAGATTTTATTATATTCAGTTTATAGTTCTTTGCTTTTATTAATGCTATTCAAACACCTTATCTTAGGTGATATTTATGCTCCAAAAATATAGTGTTTTTTTTTTATTATTATAATCAGAAAAGTAATGCCCTTTTTTTGAGGGTAATATACTTTGCGTTATATAACGGTATGATAATTTTAAGTTTATTTATTTTAAAAAGATTTTACAACTTTATGCCTATATGTAATTTTTTTTTTTTTTTTTTAAATATAACTTAATCCTTTATCCTGAAACTCGCTTACTTACTCCCGTTTTCTTTTGTATTATGCGTCATTTTTATAATTAAAAATCCTTCTTTATTTACATCCTCATACTTTAAACATAATTTTTCATCAGTGTTTTTACATTTTTTCGGGTTTTAAAATTTCCTTCTTCTTGTTTTACCAACTCCTGGCTTTTTCTTGTTTATTAGAGGGGGGAACTTCTATAATATTCCACTTTCAATGAAGTAATTATCAGTGACCCAGAACAGTTTAATGATGTATTTGGATAACAATCATTACAAAATCCACTTTCTCATCAATTTTTCAGACATCAACCTTATCATTCCATTTTCACTGATCCAGTTTAAATTCCTGCTTAAATAGAATGTGTGTTTTATGTGCAGCATATTTCTGATTAGTTCAATATAATATTAATTGTTTACGTAATAACCGGCCTTGTGATGATAAAAATGTAATAAAAATTGATTGTAAAATATTTGGTTATTTGAACAATATACTTGTAATTTAGGAAAATGAAAAATAAAAAAGGTAGGAGGTACTGGTAATTGACCAATATACCAGGACTACGGTTAACATTCTGTAAACTTACTCAATTATATTTTTTTCAATTATTATTTTCTCTCAAGAGCTATATTTATTTTCCCTAAGGGCTGTGATAGGCAATCAGGCCGATTGAATTTCTGTAAATTGGCGGGCAGAAAAGTGTTTTCCTTTATAATGTCTTAATATATCTTTAAAGTAGGTTTTATTTGAACAGTTCTTAAAACTGTAAATGTTAGATTTTTTTTTTTTAAATGTTTTGGTATTAAACAAGAAAATTTAAAATTATTTTGCTATTTTGATTATTATTTTTAATAATTATTAGTTGTGAATATTTAGCAAAAACAATTTATGTTTCTGGTTATATACTTTTCCAACTGCTTTTATTAGTAGTCCCCCTAAATTGCCAAAATAACATAGAAGAGAGCGCCAATAATATTGAACCATTAATTTGAAATTTAACACCACAATTTCGCAAAACTTCCTAATATCTATTAATTTTTTCGATAAACGTTACATATAAATGTCATAGGTACAAAAGTGATAGTTTAAAGAAAATCTTTATATCTGGTATTTTATCCTTCATAGCATACATATTCCTTTGGTTCCTGACCGGTTTCGAATTTCATCCATCGTCATAGCGAATTCACCAAGTTCGTGTAGAGAGTTCACTTTAACAAACTTTGATAGATACCAGAAATTATATCTATAAATATGAATTGATGAAAATTATAATTTGAAAGAAAAATGTAAGTTGGTTGGCAAAACGGGTAAAACCCAAGTAGAAGACGCCGTTACAGAAGAGGTCATAAAACTTAGTCAGCTTGGTCTTTTTGCCCCTTCTCACAGGGGAGTATTTGAACTAAGAAGAGAAAGCATTCTTTCAAGAGAGAGAGTTTAAATTCTGCTTACAATTGATGACTGGGTCATAGATGACTAGAAAGCACCAAACAAATGTCTTTTACTACACAGGCACATATTTCTTTTAAGTACCACAGACTTGTTAAAAAAAAACAACATAAATTTAACGATTTATACGAATTATGAGGAATATAAGGGAAAAACCCGCTTTGATCTGAAATCATTGGCATTAATTTGGCAAATTGAAATTGCAAATCATTAAAATATACAATATTGCAAAATTTTTAGAAAATCGTATTGAAAACTCCATGAATTTTTTTTTCAACTGAACTTTATTAAATTAGATTTACAAAGATAACAATTATTTCTAGTAATTATAATTTATAATTATTTTACTTTTAGATTACTCAGTCTCTCTAGTTATGTTGAAAATTAAGCTTAAACTGTAATAAGTTTACAAACTGAATCCATTTTTGTTTCCTTAGCCTGTTAGATCGTGTTTTTACAGGTTAGTTCAGTTTGTAAGCCTTTTACAAAACAAAAACAAAACAATAAATTGCAGTTAAAAAAAAAAAAAAAAATACTTTGTACTGAAGATAAATTGTAGTGAGCAATGTTATTGTAGCAAAATAAATCTTTTATCTTCTCTTTTATTCAAAATTTATTATATTCTAGTTAATTAAAAGTTAATTTATACTCCCTTGTCACGTATAATTGTTTAAATAAGAAATTTAAAGAATTTAGCTTTAAAAATGCAATTAAAGGAAGTTTACTTTGTTTTCTAACATTTACTATTTTTGTTTACATAGAATTTGTCATCACTATCATGGTCAGGGATTGGACCTTAACTGGTCCGTTCCGGTTCCAAATTAACTGTATCCACTCTTTAGCTGCGTCTTCCCTGCGATCTTTTTCTTACAAACTTGTATAGTCATGGTTTCCGTGAATTCGGTCAACGTGGTTATACAAGTTTTGTCGATACTAATTTATTTTTTCTTTCAAATTAAAGATACTTAGTTCTTGAATATGTGGATGGGTCGCGGTGCTGGATAACATCTGATATTTTATCCGTCGTAGCATGCATATTTATTTATTACTGACCGGTTTCGGATTTTCATCCAATGTCAGAACAAATTTATCAATTTCGTGCAGAAAGTTCACTTCAACGTAATGTTTCTGTCACTCTCCACGTTGAAGTAAACTCTCTGCACGAAATTGATTAATTTTCTCTGACGTTGGATGAAAATAAGAAACCGGTCAGTAATAAAATAAATATGCATGCTAAAATGGATAAAATATCAGATATCGAATTCTGTTCGGATATCTTCATTCTAGCGAGTTTTACCTGCGACTGCTATAAAGAATTTCAGATTTCAGCCACTATTATTTGCCACACTTACTATTGGGCAAAGTCAAGCATTCGGCATCATACAAAAGCATCGGCACAGCCAATTTTTTATAGAATTTAATTATTGTAATCATTCGAACTTTTCTTAATTAAAGTATTTTTTATCGTGCAAATACTTAGTTTTCTTGTTGACATCTTTTGTTCTGTTGTTTCCTAAGTATACTCCTAGATAATTGAAATCCGTTACTTGTTCTATTAGTTTCTAATTATAATTATTTTTGCTCTTATTGGTTTTTTCCCATGTATTGCCAACTCCCTTTAGTTTTATCCGTACTGATCATTAAATTGTATTCCGCAGCAATTTGACTTAATTAAAAAATCTGCTATCTGTACAGTATCCTCGGATGCTGCTACGAGTATAATGGCCTAATCGTCAGCAAATAAAATGTAACAAAAATTAACGTTGCCTATTTCAACATTATTTTCCACAGTTATCTGTCATTTCCTTAGATTGTTATAGGGGATCATTGCACTGCTGCCTGAAAGATCTATTGTGCCCTTCCCACCCCCCACGGAGCCTTCTCAGTGCACTCTGCCCGGTGAAGGGTGAAGAGCTGTAGAGGGCTTCTAGTAAGAGACAATCTAAGGGCAGCACTACTGGACTCTAACCCGGACTTCCGCGTTGCTAGTCCAGCGTGCTACCACTGAGCTAATCCCTTCCCTGCCATTTCCTTAAGACATCATCCAAATATAAGTTAAAAAGGACGGATGCTAGTGGAACAAATCATTGATTTATTCTTCTTGCAATCGCTGACTTTTAACTGCCATAATTCTGAACGTTATGTCTTTATATACATTTTCATTAGGCGTCTAGCTGTCCAATATAATTTTGATAAATAAGTGCATCATTGGTCGTCATAATTGGTCTAATTATTGTTGTTCTTATCATCGCTTTCATTATTACTATTACTATTCAGACCTACAGCCTGTCTAACGTTGCGAATGCCTCACAGACAGCAAATTTAACGTACCATAATAAAATCTGCTAGGAGATGCGAGTTCTTCTTTATCGCCAATGAGAATAGTTCGCATCATGCTGTTTGTACATGTCATTCATTTGTCCTTTGAATTCTTGTACTTGTCTCCTTTGTATCAATTCAACAAATATTTCTTCAATCCGCGTACTCTGCTTTGCAGAAGTATGGAAATATACTGAACCAGCGGAAGCAGGGCAGTTTTTGGCAGGTACATTTCGTTTCAACTAGTATTTCTTTGTGAGAGCTTTTTAAGTAATTGAAAAGCCTCTAGAGGATTAGGTTACTGGCTCATTGCAGTCCCTGACAATTTATAGCCATTCTGAACGTTGCTATCATTACCAATACTGCTTGAATTGTATTTGTAACTCGTGTTCTTTTTTTTGGGGGTGGGGATTTTGAATCCCTTAATCTTTTGATCTTTTGATCTCTCAATAGTTCTTCATTGTTTTGGCTTTCTTTATCACCCTTAGAGGTTTGTCGTTTATTAAAAACCTTTTGCGTGCCTAAAATTAATGAAGTAGTCTTTGGAAGCAATCATTATTTAGTACTTAAATAATTGTCGTATTTATTTGTAAATTTGAACACATACTAAAATATTATTGACTTTTTGAAATAATTTCAAGAATCAGTCCTTCTTGAATAATGATATTCAACTACAGACCCAAGTGCACAGTCCTAAATATGAGTACATGTGTTTTTTAAAGTAACTGCGATAAAATTGAATTGGTAATTTTAAGGCAAACGGTTAATTAGCTGATTAGCAGATCATTTGCCTAATTATTTAAGTAAAGAAACAAAGTAATGTAACTCTATAATAAATTCTAAATTATTGAAAAATATTAATTAACATTGAAGACGTTTAAATATACATACATATATATATATATATGATTCTGGTGTTTCTGAATCCAAACTCTTATCAGAATATTCGTCAGCTTTTCATGTGTTAGCATTTTTTACGTGATATTGTCCTTTTGGTTACTTGAAGATGGAGATATTTTTGAGTTTTATGCTTGGAACATAAAGCAAAGCAGCTGTATAATGCAAGGCTAGTTCCTCAAAATATAATCTTCTTTTACGACAGTTTACCGCTTTAAATATTTAACAAGTCCCCCATTTTAAGAGAAGTAGCTAGACGAAGGAGAATAACCTAGATTTACAATCTGCTAGAAATTTTAAATAAATATAACAAAAAATGAGACAAATATTCAGTAGCGTATACTTAATTCAGTCCAGCTATTTAGAACTGAACAATCATAAAAGTAGAAAAGGATGATAAAAGTAAATAATGCAATATTAGTATTTGTTCAGTTTAAATTTAAGTTGAACTTGTTTGTTTGCCGTAGAGTAGAGAGAGATCTAAAAGTGAAGGGAATCCAAATAAGAATGTTTGTAAATGTTTTTATAGCATTAAACTTTCAGAATTTATTTAAGCAGATATCATATTCTACTTTACTGTACTAAAAATAAATAAAACATTTTATTTGTTTATGGTTAATAACTTTTTTTTTTATTTAATTTTTTTTTTAGATTTATCAGTTTTTACTTTCTCTTACGGCTGTAAGTGAAGTAATTTGAATAACATCTTGTCAAATTTTTGAAATTGAGGTGATTGTGTATCTGTGAGTGAGTGTATGAAAACAAAACAGTATAATATCAAAAACGAAAAATCCTAAGAAGCACAAACATGATATTCCATTGTATCTGACAATAAGATTTCTTATAACCGGAAGTGGGACTTTTTTTTTTAATATATATACTTTTTCTGTTTTTCGCAATTTCCTTAGAAACCACTGTGACGATTTTCCTTAATCATTTCTCGCCAACTAAACACACATGTTTCGGTGAAAATTGATTTTAAGGGGGTAATGGAGAGGTCTGTGCAGCATTAAGGAGGTATTGCGAGGTGTGTGCAACATTAAGGAAGTATGAAGAAGTGTGTGCAACATAAGAAGGTATGGAGAGGTGTGTGCATTAAGGAGAAATGGGGAGGTGTGTGCAACATTAAGGAGGTATGGAGAGGTGTATGCTACATTAAGGAGAAATGGGGAGGTGGGTGCAACATTAAGAAGGTATGGAGAGGTGTATGCTCCTTAGGATGTATGAAGAGGTGTTTGCACATTAAGCCTGGTATGGGGGGTGTTGCAACATTAAAGGAGTATGGGGAGTTTTACAACATTAAAAGTATGGCGGGTCTGTGCAACATTAAGGGTGGTATGGGGAGTTATGTGGCACATTAGGAGGTATCGAGAGGTGTGCAACATTATTAGGTATGGAGAGGGTGTGCACATTAAGGAGTTTATAAGAGAGGAATATTCACATAAGGATCTAGAATAGGTGTGTGCAACATTAGCTGGTATGAAGAGGTGTGTGCCACATTAGCTTGTTATGGGGGATTTGTGTGCAACATTAAGGTGGTATGAGGAGTTGTGTCCAACATTAAGGAGGTATGGAGAGCTTTGTGCAACATTAAGGAGGTATGGGGAGGTGTGTGCAACATTAAGGAGTTATTGCGAGCAGTGTACAACATTAAGGAGGTATGAAGAAGTGTGTGCAACATTAGGGAGGTATGGAGAGGTGTGTGCAACATTAAGGAGAAATGGGGAGGTGTATGCAACATTAAGGAGGTATTGCGAGGTGTGTGCAACATTAAGGAGGTATGAAGAAGTGGGTGCAACATTAGGGAGGTATGGAGAGGTGTTGCAACATTAAGGAGAAATCGGGAGGTGTGTATGCAACATTAAGGAGTTATTGCGAGGTGCAAGCAACATTAAGGAGGTATAGAGAGCTGTGTGCAACATTAAAAAGGTATGGGGAGGTGTGTGCAACATTAAGGAGGATTGCGAGGTATGTGCAACATTAAGGAGGTGTGGAGAAGTGTACGCTACATTAAGCTTATCACAAAAAGGATATTAAAGATTATTGCAAAAATTCCTTTTTTTTTAAGAATATAAGGATTTTCCCGAAAACGATTCCAGGTTTTTCTTCAAGTTTAGCAATTTTTGAATCCCTTTAATTTTCTTCTTTATTATTTTGATATAGTAATCTACTGTAGGCCATTATTCTCTACAGGTCCACTAAAAATCATAGTATTCAAATGAAACTATTAGGCCTATCTCTGTTGTTAATTAGTATGTGAAGTTTAAAGAAAATCGTTAGAACAGTTTATGAGAAAATTGAAACAACCATTCAGCTAATTCTCACACTGCTGTCTTGCTGGAAAAATGGGGGATCTTTCGTGCCGAATCCAATGTTGATCTTTAAATGGATTATTAAGTTAATAGTTTGTTATTAAGCTTGTAGTTTAAATACAAAACCACTAAAATAAATAGATAAATAAAAAAAAGTTCATGCTCCCTCGTATTTTTCGTTTTTGAGTTATACTGTTCACATATGGACAGTCATATATACGGACCATTTGCTAAATGTATTCTAAAGCAATAGGAAAAGTTATCTTGGTTAAATTTAAAATTAATCCATACTTAGTAACTAACTGTCTTTATAATATAAGTGGCAGACTAGCTAAACCTTGCTCCTACGGATGAATAATAGAAACTGAACTCGAAAATATCAGATTAGCTCTCAATAGCAGTATCAGAGTAACTTATCAAAAAGCTTTATAACTTCACTGTAATTTATGTAATGAACGGACCCGTCATGGTAAGCATCATACGGTCTTAAAAGAGATTTTACTAAAAAATAAAAAAAAAGTTACAATGCTAAAAACGTTGATTTCCACAGAATTTATAAAAGTACATCCTAAATTCTAAAAGTCAAGAAAGATATAATCTTTGTTAGTATTTTCCAAGTCTATCCAGATTAATCTAAACTTTTTCGTTTTATATAAAACTGCATAAAACTTTAATAAAAACCTAATGAATAAACTTAAGTAAAAAATGGTCTTTTACCTTACCTTGCAATATGCTCAGATGAAAGATCGATTAAGACAAAATGGCCTCGTCATTTCCTGTAAGGAAGTAATAAAGGTTCCTTAATGTTGCCACAATCGTGGATAGCCTTCTTTGCTCTTTTATATCTAATTCTAACTTACATCGCGTGATATTACCGTCCATAGTTATCACTTTAGATAAACACAATTAAATAAAAAAAAAAAAAGGTAAAATTACTGATGAAACATTTATATTTAATTAATTCATTAGCTAAGTAAAGATGAAATAAAGATAGTGGAATAGATTTCAGAATCAGCGATAAATCAGATCTAATAATATACACATTTGGAATATTATTACTTAAAGTGAAAGTAATTGTTATAGTCTGTAATTTTGGATACAGACGGCATCGTTTTCATTTTCCCTTAATACCGCACACGTTTTGTCTCCCAGCTAAAAGATCTTTGTTAGGCCCTTATTAATTAAGAACATTCCACATCATTAGATCTTAAATTATTATTTCTTTCTTTAACAATTAAGGCTCCTTGTAGTCTGAATATTTACATGTTTCATAAGTGCAATGCTCGGGCTAGCCCAGTAATTAGCATTAGCAAAAGTAGCAATGTTAGGGATCCCGCATTTGAAAACGGTCACAGTATGGGGAAAATCTAGAAGCGATTACATTTTATGCAATAAAGCATTAAGGGCATCATTATAATGTAATGGCCATTCTAGTATTATTAATTTCTTTTTTTTTTAATTTAAAGGGAACAACATCTGAAGTCATTGGCCCCCAGAGTCTTTTTAAAGCATTGCCGACCTCTGAGCACTGTTCTTTTGCAATAACTGGTCAGTGAGTTGCAGAGGCTTGTAGGGAGAGTAACATCTAAGGGCTGCATTGCTAGATACGTACCCGGGTTCTCTGTGTACGAGTTCTACGCACTAAAATAGAATAGAATAAAAATGTGGGGGGGGGGGCGAACCTCATTCCACTGCGTCCTACAAAACGAGGTCTCTTGTGGTTTCCCTTAAATTATAGCACAACCCCCAGCTTTGCCTTTCTAATCAGACCTAGCAAAGCTGAGAGCGGCTCCGTCATGAAGCTCATAACTTCGGGATTGCCTCTCCCCATTTGAAGAAACCTTGTCCTCGCCAGGCCGGCGCATTCGTAGAGAATTCTCACCGGGGTTTCTTCCTCCCCCTTGCAGAATCGGCATACCGCGCTATCTGCAAGTTGTAGATAGTGCATGTGTCTGTTCAGCCTACAATGGCCAGTTAGTAGACCCACAATTAGCCTTATATCTCTTCGGCTATGGCTCAGTAGATCTCTAGTGAATTTAGGCAAATGTATCTTGATAAAGAGCTTTGCCTGCCTCTGTCCTGGTATTCTCTCCCACCAAACAGATGCTGTTCTTCTATCCAACCTTTGATAGTGGTTTGAATGAGGCTCCTGGACAAGCCGCAGAAGGGTTCGGGGCCTTTAAAGGTATCCTGCGATCCCTCCCTCGCTAGGGCATCCGCCTTTTCATTGCCCAGAAACCCTGCATGCCCCGGCACCCAGGCGAGTGTCAGTATGTTCCGAGCACCCACCTCGGTTGGGGCAGTTAGGCTATCCCACACCAGACTTGAGACTATTTGGTGTGAAGAGAGAGCCTTCAGGGCTGCCTGACTATCGGTGTATATGGCCACTCTCCTACCCACTATGGCTTGCCTTATAATCTACATAGCGCAAAGTTGCAG
Source organism: Triatoma infestans (assembly GCA_011037195.1). Lineage (NCBI taxonomy): Eukaryota > Metazoa > Arthropoda > Insecta > Hemiptera > Reduviidae > Triatoma > Triatoma infestans. The sequence continues at coordinate 26,641 of JAAEAF010002119.1, read as the reverse complement.
CGCCACGACTTCAGCCTGAAAGACCTTGGCGTACTTCCCTAGGCTGGCTTTGATCTTAACTTTAGTTCTACGCACTACCATTGAGTTAATCCCATTCCTTCCCTCTACTGCTTGTTTTAGAACTATCCCTAGGGCTTGTTAGGGAACTATCCCTATTTTGCCAAGCTTCATCACCTACTGCAATGTGGGCGAAAATTAGTTTTATAATAAACACTACCGCGCTCTAAGTGCCTATTTTTATTAAGATTTACGGCAATGGATAAATGAAAAATATACAAACTGGCTCACACTTTTTGGACAAATTTTTTATTGTCGACATAAAAATAATAGGGAGATTTAGAGGTAAATGTGTAATTATTAGGAGAATTATATGGTTATGATTTTAGAATTAATGGAAACCAATTTCATCTAAGCTCTTAATAAAAATCTGGTATGAAATACTCATACACCTTTTTGTCACTTCTGCTTAGTAAAATTTTTTATATTATACATATAAAATGACGAATTTTCTTTAAATTTCAAATGTTGCTCGTTATACTGAATATAAACATAGAAATGGAAAGGGAATGGAAGTTGGAGTGGGGTGGACAAGTACCAACCTATTAACCCAAGCAGGTAGAGAAGTATAGACCGCGCTAGTACATAGAACCAGCTCCTTATATTTGAAATTTAGCGCCGAAAATTGCACAGAACTCCCGAAAATCAGTTTTTCAAAGAAAAAAAAAAAATTAAATAAAAGTTATGAAAATGACTGTGCAGTCAGCATTAAAGAAAATCTTTGTATCGGTCTCCAGAAAATTCCAAAAATTCAAAATCCTATTCCATAACTTTTTCCGATAACCATTTCCGACTAACCAATTTTCTTTAAATTTGTTATTTTAGCAATATTTGTAATGGGTATTAATATTATATAGGTGACAGTACTATGTACAATACATTGTGCTGAAGTGGTACATTAAAAGTAGAGATAAGCATAACACTTATCGTTCTCTGAGAACCTCTCAAAAAATCTATTTTCCCAGGAGAAGTTGTAGGTATATTTATGTGTTTAGATAATATACGAGATCGTTGGAACAGTTTTCGAGAAAAATTGTGAAAAACTGAAAAAAAAAAAACAACACTAAAATCGCCCGAAAATCCTACTACTAGATACTTCATCAGATTGCGATTGCAGTAACTAGACAAAATATTAAGTTTAGGAATCCTGCGCCTTTTCGTTATTGTGATATTTTGTTCACATAAGACGTAACACAAATATTTCACACATATAATTCGCTAAACATTTGTTTCTTCCAGAATTGATGATAATTCAATTTTGAAAGTTTTGCAAGATTGCAATGCTCCCTCTAACTCAGAGTCCTGGGAAGTAAAAATGCATCTCATCTATGCAACATATTTATTATTTATTTCAGCAAAGTAATATTAAACTTCTCCTTTCTCAAACAGTCGTGTAGACTGTTGGCCAACGATTTTCACAGTCTACAATGGCCCACATATCTAGGATCATAGGCAAAACCTCTACTATTTTTTTGAGCTAACCCCAGCTCAAATCAAAGGTATCACATACAGCACCTAGTAGATCTCTATTTCTCGACTCAGGAGAATTCCACTTGTGATAATTTGGAATTCATTTAATAGACCACATTAAAACTACAACCGTTTTTTTTTCTTTACTGATTGAATGACCTTCCTAGAATGTATTAATAATCATTCTAAAAGTATTCAATAAAACTTTTAAAACTCAATAAAACATTTAATCATTTCTCCAGCTAATTTATTAAATGGACACTTTAAGTGTTAAATATTCATTTAATTTTATATAATAAAATATACTATTATGGTATAATAGTTACCCTTTCTATTTATTGATTAATCTTGTCCCCATTAGTAGGATGAGTTTGAAGGCAGTATATTTAGGTTAAAAGGAGGCAAGTCGTCTAGAGTATAACTGTTCTTATACCAATGGTCCGGTAATACTAGTGTGAAGATACAAGGAAACTGACTGGCAATGAGGATAAGGAAAGTGGTTGGCAGTGTGTAAGCCAAGAAGATGGGTACTTTACATAACTACTAACTTGGACAGGAGAGTATTCATCTTGGTAAGGAATAGTAACACTAACTGTGTGTATATGTAAAGAGGCCAAGCCCAGTTATACAGCCCCAGTTCCTTCTCCACCTCCTCCATCCCCCCCCCCAGTAAACTAGTACTGCAGCGCGACGTTCTACCGCTCTTTGTATAAACAATCACCACTTCTTGAACATTTCCAACTTCGGCCACCACTATTACTACTATTTGGGACTGTAGCTAGTTTTCACCCATCTTCTTATCGATATATATATACATATACAAAAGCAAACATCAAGTAATTACTGAAAGTGAATTAATTTCACCCCATATTAAATGTATATTAATTAAATTAAATTTACTTTATGTTTTCTTCAACAACGTTACGTTTTCTTCTAAAAGTCCCTCTAGGTTCTACCACTTATATTAATATTAAGTCACCTGGAAGTATTGCGAAGAATTATAAATAAATTTTATGAAAATCGGTTAATTGAAAGTTCATCTTTTTTAGAATAGATTTTTTAAGTTTGTTTGTTTTATTTGTTTTTTTTTTCAATTTTCTCGAAATCGGCACAAACACTTTAATAGGATCCGAAGAGAGGGATACTTGGAGAGAGGACTTTACACTAATATGGAAATTAGGTAGCGAGAAATTAAGAGTTAGTGAAGAGAAGGGTAATAGTTGGTTGCTGACGCGTTGTAACTGCTGTATAAACTGTTCTAAAGGCTATCCCCTGTAGGAGTAGCGCAGCTGTATTTAAACAGAGTCTCCCAGTCTAGTTTGGCATAAGCAGCAGCGAGTGAGATTCTCAATTTTGTGTGTCTCTCTCTCTGCTTTAGATCCATCTCTTCGGATCGTATTACACAATTTTCTTTGAACTTCTAATGCTCATTGCATAGGATATAAACCTATCACATTTATTCTAATATTTTTTCGTAAATATTGATTTTTGAGAAGTTCTGTAGGATTTTTGGATTAAGCGTAACTTTAAAGAAATTTTGTGAGTGCTGACAACAGATGACGCCACCATATTCCTATTCAGGTATCCTCTACCTCCATAGACAATTCTCACCAATGCCTGTCGTAATTAAAAATTTAATATAATTCCAAATTTGTTAGAATATTTTTCAATTAGAATTGTAATATAATTTGAATAAGAGAAAGTTGTGTGGTGTTTCTCATCAGTTTTGTTTATATTAGTTATATGTTATAAAATTTTGTTGTAAACAAGAAAATATTCCTAGTTGAAGATTGGGTTGTTATTCAAATCATACCTGATTGGTTGAGTCAGTGAATTAAATTATCGACTAGGAAAACCAAGATATCTCAATTCATCTCTTTCTGGTCAAGTAGAAAGGGAGTGACAGAGAATGAGGAATGAGGAACCTTGGGGATATTTGTCCCTAAGGACGGGGCTCTCCTTTCGTATTAAGGGGGTTGTATGTTCGATACTTGTTATCATGGTAGCTAGTTCACCTTCCACGTGGACACGAGACATCGCCTGACCACTTCGCTAGCCACTCAACTCCTCACTTATATATCTACCAGACAGTCTGCCTGTCTACTGCTGTCCACACTTATTTTTATTTTGCTCCTTATTAATATATATTATTCATTATTAATCAAAATTATTTTTAACCTTAGCGCTCTATAGCTTATACCTTTATGAAATGTCTTTATTAAACTAGTTTCTCTTAACAATGTTTATTAATTTTTATTCATTATTGTGTATTTTTTTAAGTGAAAAATGTCATTTATTTAGGACATTTAATACCTCACTTAAACAGTAATATTTTCTAACCTTATTTAGCTCAAAATATTTAGCTTATTATATCAATATTTTAGAAAATGGTAAAATAACTTTTTTTTGAACATATGAAAATATGAAATAGCGATAAGGAATCCCGACAAGAATTTATTGGAATTCTCCACAGGTATTCATTCTTATTGAGAACTTAATCTAAGTTTTTATGAAGTTTCATTTACTAGAAAAAAGTAGTAATATTTATCTAAAAAAAAATGTATTATTAATTTTTATTTATGGGTAAGAATAAATCGCGGAATGTGAAGATCGAAAATATCACAGTATTGTTTTTGCAGGTATTAATTTTTTGCATTCTCTTAACTGTTGGTTAGTACAAGGATCATTCAGTAAGTAATGAGACAAATTGCTGTAGCTCAGAAGCGGTTTGTTTAATCAATACAATAGTTTCAGTGCATTGCCATCCATCTATTTAGTGTATCATCAGCTGTTCGAGAGTATTTGGTATGCATATCTCAAATGTATTCAGTTAACAATGGCAAGTCCGCTGAGCATTGCACCTCGGAAGAACCACGCTCAGTGTTTAGATTTTTAGTTGCAGATGGTATCAAAGGTAATGAAATCCATGAAGAATGTTGAATGTGTACTGGAATAATTATTTGCACCATTCGAACATTTACAAATGGGCAGAACGTTTAAAAGTGGCCGTGGTGTCTGTGACGAACAACGAAGTGGAAAAATTATAAATTTGAAGTAAATTTGTCAAAAAATAACAATGCAAATGGCAGCAATAGAATGTCGTGTGAATGTTTCACATCAGATTTCTTTTTTATTAATTAACTTTCTTTTTAAAATCACCTACCTTGTGATCTAGAAGTACGCTGTGAAGTTCAGACTTGATATCCCAACTTATATTATTCCTGCGCCTGTTTTTATCGTTCTTATACTAGTACTTGGAGACACATAAGTAATGCTGGTATAGTATAACTATGATTGTTCATCAAAAATTGTCCTCTTCTTTATTTTATTGAAAAATGCCTTAACTTTTGAGAAAAAAGTAAATGTAGTGACAAAGAGAAAATAAACAAACCATATGAGATTCAGAATGATGGTCATCGAGTGATGCAGCAGTGTAGCAGATGGTAGCCTGGCCTACGGTGCCCTAGGAATCTTCAAAGTTTGGGAAGGAAATACTGTTGTTAATAGATTTTGTGCTAAAGAATTGAGGTAAGTAATTGTTTTTTAATGGTCGACAAATTCAAAAATAAATGGGCTTGTGAGAGTTAGGGATTATTGACTTAAAAGGGAGTGCTCGTCAAGGAGGGGTTTAAAGGGGCACATCCCAACTTATATTATTCCTGCGCCTGTTTATATCTCGTTCTTATACTAGTACGTAGAGACACACTAGTCATGCTGGTTTAGTATAATTATATTCGTTCAGCACTCGCCAAGGAGGGGCCCAAAGGATCTTAGAAACAAGAGTTTAATTTTATTAAGAAACATCTGCATATTATTTTAATTTATAAATATTTCTGCATATACGTGTTGAATTTAATTTTCCAATAATTACTTTTTCTTACTTCTAGAAACAAGAAGTATTGTAATCGTGTCAATTTTTCGAAATCGGTTATTCACCGGCAATATAAGTTTTAACGTTCTCTGAGTTCGGAAAACTTTTTTCTAAAATGACCTGTATATGTGTGTTGTGTGTGTCGTTTGTATGTGTATATGTATGTATATGAATCACTTTACTAAATGGATTTCTTCATAATTTTGACGAAAACGACCCCACTACTTTTTCTTTAAACTTAATGCATTAACTACACATAACAAAAACTAGAATTTTTACTTGCGACGATTTCTCTGGAAAAATTCATTTAAAAATGCTTTTAGGGGTGAAATGGGGTGATGTTTTCATTTCAAGTGCCATTTCAAATTGTTGAATAATTGTGCCATCTAAATTGCTATTGGTGAGATGCTTCTGTATCTTTCAAGGAGGTTTCTCAGATATCTATCTGGTTGGATCGCTTACTCGGCATTGTGGTTTTAGGAGATACCTCAATGTAATAGAGCGCATGGGCAGAACCGTTTTGTAGTGTCTGTGCAACAAAGAAGGAAACACCTATCCATCTTATGACAGATTTTTTTGGGTTGTGAGGAAATTAGGTACAGTACCTTTGGTCAGAAGAAGGATGTCTGTGGAAGAGCTTTGGCTTTTCTCTTTTAAGGTTATGTTCCGATTTGTTAAGGGTATGTTTGGACTTGACATTCTAAGTTCTGAGAAGCAAATCACTTGACCGGAAATCCTTTTTAACTGAAGTTATTTCAGTTTTCTTACGATTTTATCCATAAAAACACTGACGGATTTCATTAAATTTATTACACCATGAATTTTAGAGCGTGGTCATCATTTGAGAACTAATAAATAGTACAGTATTTGAAACAATAGGTCCTGCTGATTCGAATTTTCGATTCTACCAATGCCACGACATTGTGGTTTATGGAAACACCTCTACGTAATGGGGCTCATGCCAGAACCCTTTTGTAGAGTCTGTGAAACAGAGGAGGAAACACCTATCTATCTTATGGCAGATTTTTTGGGTTGTGAGGAAATTAGGTGCAGGATCTTTGGTCGGAAGAAGGATGTCTGTGGAAGTGCTTTGGCTCCACACTGACGGTTTTCAGATCATGAATTTTAGATCATGGTCATCACTGGAGAACTACTATATAACACAGTATTTGCAAGCATTAGGTCCTGCTGATTCGAACTTTCGATTCTACCAAAGCCACGTCACCAATCACTCGCAATCCAAAATCCATTGAACTTCCAACTGATGCGTTTCAATCATCAATCACAAACTAAATATTCTCTTCGTCTTAAAGTATAAAAATAACTAATCTTCAGTAGAGAAACTCCACAGCATCTTGCTTTACCGTTTTGTTTGTTATCAAGAAAATTATCCCAATCCTTTTTTACTAATCATCAGAGACATTTACACCACAACAACTTTTTTACTAATAATGAAAAAAAAATAATTAAATGACCTAGTTTTGTCATTTTATGTCTCACTTTTTCATTTATTTGCCTCAACACGGGGTAAGTATACTAAATATTCTGATCTTTTGTTATTTTGTACTTCTTGTATGAAATCTGTACAACTTTTATGTACTGTGAAAGTAATAAATCTAAGATTTTTAGTAAACTTGTAAATATTTATTGGGAAATACGACAATGTTAATAAATTTTCTAAATAAATTGCATTTTTGTTATTGACAAAATCTCTTTTAGTTTAAACTACTTTCCGGCTGTAAGCAGACAGTCCAATGTTGGCTATTGCTTACTTATGCTCCAGGATTTGCACTTGCAACTGGGTCAATCGGTTTAATCCATAGTACACAAATATTACTTATACAAGCAAAAGTACTAATACTATGACATTATTTCCGTCTACTACTAATGTACTTCGCAAACTTCAAGTTTACTAATACCAAATATATAGGAAATTTCATTTTGCTGTCAATTTGAAATTTTATCTTTAAAATCAGTTTGTGGGTACTTATTTTTAGAAAAAAATGACAAAAACTTGTCATTCATTATCAAAAACTCATCAATAAAATTTAAGGCCAAAACCGGGAACCGAATCCAGTACCATACGATACATGTCATTTTCACATTTTACAACAGGAAAAAAATTTCAAATATAATTGAAAGGCCTGCATCAGGCACGTTGTTTAAATTACAAAGTTTAACGAAATCTTCTTCTTCTTCTTCTTCTTCTTCTTCTATGGGCACTACAGACCGAGACGGTCCATGGCCTGCTCTATGCGGGTAGACCCCTCAACCCTATCATTCACCAGGTGGGCCCTCAAACCTATCTTTCTCATATCCGCCCTCACATTGTCCACCCACCTGGTCTTCGGACGTCCCCGGGGGCGAGAGCCGTGCCACTTTCCTTTTAGCACCTTTGCTGCTATCCTTTCCTCGGACATCCGGCATATATGCCCATACCATTTCAGCCGCTGGGCCTTCACAAACGCGGTGATGCTTGGCTCCCCATACAGGGCATACACCTCTTGATTTGGCCTTCTTTTCCAGCTCTGGTTTTCCCTTTTCGGCCCAAAGATCCGTCTTAGGACTCGCCTCTCGAACCTGTCAATCCTCTCACAAGCTGCCTTATTCAGTGTCCATGTTTCGCTTGCGTAGGTCACGACAGGCCTTATCAAGGTCTTATACATCTGGATCTTTGTTCCTCGGTTGACCAGGCTGCTCCTCATTATTTTATATAGACCGTAGTACGCTCTGTTTCCCGCTGCTATCCTTCTTCTGACTTCTTCTTTTTCGTCGGCTGTGTCCGAAATGATAGAGCCCAGGTAGGGGAAGTTGGAGACAACCTCGAACTCGTAATCGCCAAAGACGTAATACGTCGCGGGATGCACCAGAGGCTTCCTCCTAGCCACCAGCACTTTCGTCTTTCCCTCATTAACGCGGAGCCCGACGCGCTTGGCTTCTCGCTCCAGCGTGACGAAGATACTTTTTACGGCTGCCAGGGATCTACCAATGATTACCACATCATCCGCATACGCCATGATCTGAGAGGTGCGATCAATCAGCGTGCCATTGAGGTCCATCTCAAGAGTCTTGCATACCTTGTGCAGCAGACAGTTAAACAGGAGGGGCGACATCGGATCTCCTTGCCTGAGCCCGTTTCCGATATCGAAAGCGTCCGAAAGAGTCCCGCTGGAGATAACTAGTCCTCTAGAACCTCGCAGTGTCATTTCAGTAAGCCTTATTAGTTTTGGCTGGATTAGTATTTCTTTCAGAGCTTGTATGAGTCCGTTCCTAAATACGGAATCATACGCGGCCTTAAAATCCACTAACAACATCCAGACAGTCATGCCATGTTCTCTCATTTTTTCATGGACTTGCCTTAAAGCAAATATCTGGTCGATTGTGGACCTCTCGAAATCATTGTTGCTATTTTTTTTTTTTGCAAAAATTGGAAAAATAATAATAAAAAGAAAAAAAAATCCGTAAAGTTGGTCCTTCGGGTTGTTGATGAAAGTAAATTTACTCTTCATGACGATTATCAAAATAGTACCTAATTGGAAACTACGCACATACACACATACATCACATAAGGCACTTGCTATAAACTTTTCTTTCGTAATCAGTGAATTTCAACAGATGTATTTTCGGTCTGCCTGTCACTTGCAAAAACTCGAAAATTTAACAAGTTTGCAATATTTCTTCTCACAGTAGTATTTTTTTCTTAATTTATATATCTTTGTTTCCAAAAGTATGAGATTCTATTATAAGTTTCAGAAGAAGTTCTAATTTTAACAGTATATTCGCCACTGGAGCTTATTGGTTTATAATAATATTAGTAATGTTAGAATTATATTAAGAATACTTATTTTCTTATATAAAAATATTAATGACATTTGATTTAATTTTATATGACCAGTTGTCCGAAGAAATAATCAAATCTTAACGATATATGTGATATAATTAATAAAGCAATAACAGTTTTCAAATTAATTATATATATTGTTATAATAAGTAACAAATAAATTCTGTTTAACTTTGTAAATAAATTATTTACGCAAACTATCACAGTGAAATGAAACTAAAAGTAATGACTAGGCGAGCAATAAGTCTAACTACTATCACACTATCTGTGTTATAAGTGTTTCCCAAAAGATAATTAAATTCACAAAACAAATCACAGCCAATTAAATTATTTTGGAAATTAATCTAGACACCTATAGCAGCATATAATATACATATAAATATACATAAATTATTTCTCAATGTATGAGGTAACCACACTGTGTTTGTATATGAGATTCAAATGGATTGTCCAATTCTAGTCTTGTCTAGTTACCACATACATACACACTATATAAGGTACATTGTATTGCACAAGTCTAGTCCATTTATATGGGGGCTGTAAATGAACAGAGTAGACACATGTGGCGACCAGAACAGTTCTAGTACTGTATCATCCGCCGCACACTAGCGTCTACTCGTCTGCTCGCATCTACCACATATCCCCCTAAGGGAATTCAGGAGTAACAATAGCAAATAGGGATGAGCGAATTACTACAATTTGTTCTTTAATACTGATTTAACTAAATTCTATAGGTTATAAATTATTTGCAATTAATGATGTAAACAATTCATTTATTTTTGTATGTATACTTAATTTCATAAATTTGAAGCCTCTAAACAGTGATGTTGTTTGCCTCCTATACTGTTTAAAATTGATAGAGAGAGATTATTATAGGGGATATTGCATTGTGACCTGAAAGATCTATTGTGCATTCCGGAGCCTCCTTAGTACACTGCCCATCACCGGGCAGTGAGTTGTAGAGGCTCCTAGAAAGAGAAGTGCTAAAGGGAACACTGCTAGCCTCCTACCCGGTATCTCCGCGATGCTAATCCAGCGCGCTACTACTGAGCTAATCCTTTCTCTATTTAAAATATCTTGACATATCTTGACAAGGTGTATGGTAAGTGCTATTGAACTGCTATTACCCAATTTTATAATTTTACTCTGTTTAACATCCAAGCCTTTCTTCTGATATAACGAACCATTTTTTAAATTTGACTTTTTATGCAAATATTTAAATAAACATATTGAATTGAAATGTGTTGAAAAATTTTACAACTTAGGTTATATCAGAGATATTTTCCGTTTCTAGCCTGCTTCTTTTTGTGGTCATCTACCGGTTTTGGGCGTTCGCCCATCATCAGAATGCATTTGTATGATAACATGTTAACACACTTTTTGAAAACTTCATCCTGCCGCACATTAAGATGCGCGAACGCCCGAAACCGGTCGATGACCACAAAAAAAAACAGGTTATCACGGAAAATGTCTCTGATGCTTTCCTGCTCTGCGGAACCAACCACAACAACTTAAATTATACTTTAACTTTACTGGATGTTTCATTATTATTACTTGAAAATAATAATAATAATTAAAAAATCTAGAAGTAAGACAGTTATTTAATTTTTTTCTGATTCATACTATGACTGGACGTCTTAGCAGGGCATTCTACTCGTCTCCTGACGTCCCTAACCAATATTTTCCTTCCTCATTATCTCATTTCCATGTGCTTCATATATTCTTTTACATTGCAAGCCACGATATTTGGTCGGCGATTGTTGTCTACTAGCGTGAAAGTGATCTGCACTTATCAAAACTTTGTCCTTAGAATATTTCTTAGCCTTCTCCAGCATATCCGGCCTGTCTCATTTGCCTTATTCAAAGCTCTTGCTTCTGGAACATTATTCCATATCTGGTCTGAAGATTATTATATTGTAAAAGGTCTTTGCTGCTGTAGTCTCTGAAACATTGCTTCCACGCTAGTATCTAACTTCACCAAACTTCCTATCGACATCCATGATGCTATCAAAATAATTCTGCCGTTTAAGAAGATAAGAAAAACTTTTCAGAAGATAGATAGATAAATTTTTGATAAATCAAAACTGACATACCTGAATTTAGGTTTCTTCGTTCTTCGTTTAGGATTCCAGTTCCGCTCTGAAATAATAAAAAGGTTTTTCGTCTCGGCATTTTCCAACCAGGCAATTTAGAATTATATCAGTACTTGAATGTGAATGAGCGAGTATATGACTATATTTGCATATATGACTAGAACTTTAGAGAATTACGATCATACACTGAATTAAGAACGAAATTAACAACAACTAAAAAAAAAGGGTAACCTAATTGGACAATAATTAATGCCTAAAGTTGTGCATCATATTCAAAATATTCAGATTAATAGTCTCATCAGCCATTATGATCATTGTGCACTGAAATAATCCTTACTTTGTCTAAATATATTAACCTGAACTAAATTTAAAAGAATTTTCTTATTCCAAATATTTGGATCTGTAGAATGTTACTACATATATCACTTGTAGCCGGCCGGCCGGTCTGAAATATAAACTGGTGATGAGGGATGGAGTATCATTTCCATTTTTCATCCCCCCTAAGTAAGATGAGAGTTTAATGTATGAGACCTTAATATGTGTCAACTTGCCACTTAGATGCGATTTAATAAATTTCCAAAAAGATAACTTTCTCATATTAACCTTAAGCGTAGTTTTCTATAAGGGCAGAAGGGGGTGAAGAGAAAAATATAACATTTTTAATGACCAAACATTTCTATGTTACCAAGACAACGTTCGTGCACGTGTCAAGTTTGTATTTCATTTTTGTAAATTAGAAAAGAAGATGATTCGAATTAGGTGAACACTACCAACTTACCATTGTTATTTCTTTTCACCTTACTGTTGTAAAAAAGGAGATATTGTGATTGTCTCAAATTTTCGAAATTCAGTTTTCTTGTGTGGTTGCGCACGCGCATATGTGCAACAATTACGAGTGTGCAAAACTTCACAAAAAAAAGAAAAGGAAAACCGCAGTAACCTTTAATCCGCATAGGTAGCACTCTATCCTATCTACCAGAAAGGTTTTTGTAAAAATCTCAATTAGAAGTGCGTCTATACTGAATAAATTTTTTTTCAAAATGATTTCTCGATTTTCTTTAAACTTTGCATATTTGAAAAAGGTTTTTTGGAATTTTATTTGAAACACTCTTTTCTAAGAAATATTATTTTAAAGCACGTTCTAGGAGAGTTACAATGTTAAGCATTCAGGTGCAATTCACATGTGACCACCTTTACATAAACGTAGAGCTTTTTAAAAAGTTCCTGAAAAGTGGTTATTATTCATAAAAGAATGCTATGTTATTATGGTAAGCTTGTGAGACTTATTCTATCAAAAAATCATGACAAAGCTAACACGCATGATGTCAGTTTGAAATATCCCTTGCATTTGCGAATGGATTCGGTGCAATTTGAAGTCTGTTACTGTTGTAAGAGCAAGTACGACAATCATGTCAAATTTTTTATATTGAGTTTTCACCGAAAAATATACGTTTAGGTCCCCTGAGTCTGAATAAGTGATTTTTGGTAATTGGTCTGTGTGTCTGTGTATGTGCATGTGTATGGTCAGAATAATTAAAAAAAAGAAGAAGAAAATCATAGAAAGTTCAAACTTGATTTTTGAACTTGAAGTTCCATCAAGAGACCTTGGCAGTAAGCTTTCAGACAAAAAAAGTCAAGCGGAAGTTGTAGAGAGATGACTTCAGAAGAAAAAGCACTTAATTTCAATAATTAAAATAAGTGTGGCTGTTCAATTATATTGAGTTGCTGAGACACAGCATACCAATCAATTCAGAGAACAATGGTTGAACAGGAATAATACGTAGGTATTTACTATATATAACTTCATACCGGAACAAATGCAACACCTAATAGAGGACCACAGGAGCCTATATATACACAGACTAAAGTTAAATGACTGTGTAAGTCAATTAATTAATCGTTGCTGGTCATGTCCCATACACGTGGTGATGGATTATACCGAGAGAATCCAGTATGATGTCTCAGCAATCTCCCACGGAAAGTCTTGGCCAATTCCTAAACTGTCAAAAAATTCACTCGTGGTATTACACCTCTACTCCCAAACCAGAGTCCCTTCACTTGGAACTGACGTTCTCCAAACCTTTCCCGGTATTTTTCCTGCAAGTGAGGGATACATTTTTCATATATGTCCCTCTTCTCTGAATCAACTTTATTTCCCTGTTCTGGATCATTGGATTCAAAGCGGACGGTAGGATCAATGACAAGGGCCTCTTTTCCACCGTTCTTGAACGCCACAATATCAGCAAAACGATTAGTACCTGCTGTATCTAGGCAGTGAACTTCGTCGAAGCAAGTATACCCCTTATTGCTTAATATTTCTGCTATCCGCTTCTTCACGTTATGGTGACAAGGGACATGTTGTTGGAACAATTTCCCAATACATGGGCTGGGGTTTCATACTCACTACCGCATTTGCCGCACTGATTAGCAATCAACAAGTGTCGTTTTTTATATAAACATATAGTTGAAGTCATCTCTCTACACGAATTGTTTGCAAACCATGAACTCTGACGATGAATGAAAATCCAAAACCGGTCAGTACCGACACAATGAAGCATGATGCTACGACAGATAAAATCATAGGATGTTATCCAGCATTGCGAAACCCAACCACATATTAAACTAACGATTTTTTTAAAAATTGAAATGCTAACTGCAAATCTGTAAACCTATCACTTTTATTTGCACATTTTTCGGGAACAAAATTTTTTTTTTGGAAGCTGAGCTTAGTTTATCTCTAAATCGCATCGTTTTTTTTTTCGGTGCTTGCTGTTGTTAACGCTGCTATATGGTGTACGAAATAATATATTCAGTACCTAATATATCCTTAGAAAGCAACATCTATTACCAGACCCCACTACTTATATTTAAAGTAAAGTAATGCCAATTATTCAGGCGGGCTTAACGTCCAACTACCAAATTAGTGTCGTGGATGGGTGCAGAAGCACATACTTTACTTCTAACATTTTTTAAACGAATATAAAATTAAGCAGCTGGGGTACTCGAACTGGGGTACTCCTTCTTACAAGTCCACGCTCATAACCACTACACCAACCCCTCCCGCACACTAACTTACATTTATATAAGGGTCCAAAGGGCAAGTAAATGTTTAATAAAAATTCCAGGTGAAAAGAATAATTGTCAATTAAATTTAAATAAGGTGCAATAGGCGTGAGGTGTGCGAATGTTCAACACCATTATTTTTAATTTTATTTTATTTTACCTAACAGTTCTACTGTGTTTGTTTGTCAGTGTGTAAATATACGATTTTTTTTTTTATCTTACACAATGTGTTCATGGTGTAACAGATAGTAAAGTGAGTTTGTCCCTCCCCTCGCTTGAAAACAACGTTGTCCCAGCTTGATTACATGTGTAGTTAAAACTACGACATATACTACTACTTTATCTGGGTTTAGGGCATGTCGTGAGTGTGTGTGTGTGTGTGTGTGTTCTAAGGTCTAGCCTCGTTGGTTATTGCTAGGTAGCAATGAAGTTGACCTGTGCCATACAACTGGGGCATGCTTTCACAAAAAAACAGTGGAACAGTATGGAAACGGTTTCATTACCTCGCGCTGAAAAAATTCAGTAACTTCCCAAACAAAATCTCTCTTTAATTCTTCTTGTTCCCTCATAAAAAAAAACAGAAAATACAATTTTATTTTCTGTGTTATTAAAATTACATTAGTTTTTAATTTGTTAGATTTTTTTGGGGGGGATGGGTTTTATCTTATTAATGGAAATGAGCTTGCGCAAAAAATCTAATATTGTATTGCTCTGCCATATTAAACATTGTAGGCACAGAAACCCCTCAAAGGATTAATAAACTTAGACCAAAGACCCATTGCATTAACCCGGTTCCATCCTCCATAATCTTTAATGAACATCAGGATTGAGGCGTGAGACAATTCGAAACCCTGGCCTAGTGAGAATGTTTCCGCCCTGAATTTTAGGAACAATCTGAGCAAGATCTGCAGATTCATAAAGAAGAAGGTGAGATGGTGTTTCGTCCTTCTTGCCATAATTTCTACAAAGTGGATTCTCCACAATACCTATATTGTGTAACTGTTTCCTAAGAAGGCGGTGTCCTCATTGTAACCTCATTAGTTCATATTGCTCTCTTGTGACGTTATAAATTGTGTGCAAGAACTTTCTGGGCCTTCCAGGAATAATTCGCAGTTTTATACTAGGTACCACAGTGCTTGGTCCTTCTTTCTCAATCTATTAGACTTATCTTTACTTTGAATATGACCTCGTATCTTATACTTAACCATAGACCAGTTCGCCAAGCATAGTTTCCTACGGCTTTACTATACTAATTTTTATCCAGCATAGTCCGCCTTCTTGCCTCTCTAGTGTGGCCTAATTCTGAGAAAACACCTACCATTGCGTGTAACACTATTTAAAATAGGGAAAATTTTCTGCCTGGAAGCAATTTCCAGGACAATTCCATTTTCCTCATGGACCTACCGATATGTTAATTAAAATCCACATCCGTTAATGATACATTGAAATTAAATTCACAGTGCTGGGCCGGAATTTTCAAATAAAATCACATGCACCATCAGGGACTTCTCTCACCCATTCCCTCATATTACGGAAATAAAGAATTTCAAATTTCAGCAGAACAAACGTGACTGAAAACTAAAGGAGTTTCTGAAGATATCTTACAATTACTTCGATTGAAAAAGAAGTTAGCATATTCGACGTGTTTTTTTTTTTTTTTTTACTTTCTTTTTAGATGCGAAAGTAATTAGTATTCTTTATCCTATTTTAATAGATTTGAATTGAATTAATTTTATTGCTTTATAAAGTAATTTGGCCTTATGTAAATTAAAATAATTCTTTCATTAACAATGGGATCAAAACATGTTGGATTATATATCGCGAGAATCGGACTTGTGGATCATAATAAAAAACGCCTACTAAAATTAATAACAGTTATACCAGTTTCATCAGAGATATTTTCCGTGATAGTGTGATGTGATGGCAAGAAGAAGAAAGAAAATATAATTTTTAAATAAATCTAAAAATTATAACTAGTGGTTGGAATTTGGAAAAGGATCCAGCCAGCCGCTATCTACAGGTCCCGAACCGCGGCAAAACCCTTTCAAACAGGGGTCAATATACAGTCAAGAGAACCACGGCAAAACCCTTTCAAACAGGGGTCAATATACAGTCAAGAGAACCGCCGCAAAACCCTTTTTGTATTTCCTTCATACAAGGGTCAACGTACACTCAAGAAAAGTACGTTGGTAACAACCATCTGGTAACAAAGCGTCGCCACCCCGGCCAAAACAGCCTTTGTTAACTACCGACCTCCCCTAGGGTCAATATACTGCGAGAGATGTCTTAGTGTGGCAAGTACTTACACATCAGCCGATGTGTGAGTGATGCAAATATAAACGTCGCCCCACTGGAGTTCCAAATCAGTTAAGTGCGAGTCATCAATCAGTTAAGTTCGAGTTATCAATCAGTTAAGTGCGAGTCATCGATCAGTTAAGTTCGAGTTATCAAACAGTTAAGTGCCAGTAAGAAAGAAGTTCACATCAGTTCCAGATCAGAAGCACCATCACACATCGCGAGCGCGTCCCTATTTAAGGTTTTAACACTACTTCTTTAATAATTTATATTCATTTCACAATTCTTATATTCATTTACAATTATGCATCTTAGTTTTTCTGTTTCAATACACTTTAAATTATTTGTTAAAATATAGTTATTTATATAAATCAGTAGATCGTATTTCGAATACCAATTCTCTAATCTCTCTAACTAACAACACTTACTCCACACTTCGACTTCCGGTATCCATAAAACGATACCAATACAGGTGGCAGAGGTGGGATCCGATCAGCGATTCCAGTAGTCTTCTAAAAACTAAGTAAGTCAAATTCTTATACATTACTAATTTATTACTGATTTATTTTTTGTATGTGTTCAAATCTGTTCAATTAAATTTAACTATTTCGTGATTTTCATTTAACAATTATTATTTCTACGCAATCCCTTAAAAGGTTTTATGCACATCCCGATAAAATTTCTGAAACCCAATCAACCAAAGCTATGGCCATATACAATATTAACGGTATTCAGATGTCTCTGGAAGGGGCTGTCCAACACCTCTTGGGAGAAAAAGAAAGATGTGCGCGTACTCCCCCGGCTCAAGATAATAAAACTTCAATTCCATGTTTCGATGGGGGGAAACTAATACAAATATAGAATTATTCCTGGAACAAGTCCAACGATGCGCTAGGCTATCAAGATGGGACAACGAGACCAAGTATTAGAATTTAAAATTTCAGGGACCGCCAAAACCTTGTATAACACTCAAAAATCACTACTGGTACGAGAAGGAAAGGTAGTTGATTTTAATACCATTTCGAAACTGCTGCTCAATAGATACCACCATGAGCAAACGCCTCTTATTCTATTACGGCAAATAACAAAAATGCAGGCATCCCACAGACGATTCGCTCGAGAAAATCGCCGATAAACTCCGCCACCTGCATGCATGTAGAGTTATGATATATTAGACGGAGAATTTCATTTCATTTCAGTATTTTTTTGTTTTTGTTTTACAAAACGCTCCAAATGTTTGCCAAACCTCAAATTTAATTTACCTCACTTTTTTGTTCTTGCATTAAAATCTGATTATGTATTCATCATTCGAATTGTAAAAATTTTAAATAAATAAAAGTTTTTCATATAATTATACTATTTTAATGCCAATTCTATTTCTAAAGGTATAATTCGGTGCTAAAAGATACGACATAAAGCCTGTGCCCTAAAAATTGAGGTTGCTAACAATTGTTTACTGACAAAAAAAGAAATATTACTTATCTACTAAGTTACCTATCTACTAAAGTTTGTTTAAGCCTTCGTTTTAGCCATTCGTATTGGCCTTCTCATAATTACAATACCTTAGCTACCTTAGCTAAAAAATATCAAAATATACCTTCTTTCTGTTTTTCAAGTAATCTAATCTTAAAGCATTAAGCTATTCCAACTGGTTTCTTTCACAAAAGTTCTCTTAACATCATTGTGAGTTCATTCAAGTTCGTTCGTGGGTTTGCTAGAAATTGCATAAGATCCCACAAGGTCTTTCGTCATTTAGAAGGCCGATTTGTCATTTATTAAGTGATGCGTTTTCGAATTTAACCAACATTGTAAAGAGAAAAGGATAACAGATCAGTTTTTATTTTTTTTTTTTCTAATTCAGAAAATGTGTTTTTGTAATAAATATAATTTTTTCAAAATGAGTTTATTCTATATTTCAGCTTGGTATCCATATACTCTAAAAAATACTAGTACTTTTTTAGCGGTTTTTTTCTTTCTTTTATTGGTTTCAGATATATAGATATATATATTGAAATCTATAACTTCCCTGTAGTATTTTCTTATTTATTTTGATGTTTGTGTATGTTGCAGAAAAAAGAATGTATGTTTATTTGTATGTGTGTGTTTACGTATTTGCGTGCTCGGTAGAGCTCATCCGGCACCACTAGATGGTTTCCGGGAACGTTTAGACCACTGCAGGAACTCCGTACGGAGACCATAGGCAGGTCTTGCTGTAAGGGATAGAAGGGTGGGGCAACAAGACAGAAAAGGCACCAATTCAAAAATAACAATAAGTTTATTGTTGAACACAGCACCTCCCCAGTTCTTCCGCCTCACGTCCGAGCCCGAAAACGCACACTGACGAGTGGGTATGCCCTGGGAACTCCTCTGACTGCCTGAAGGGCAGGCAATCCCTTCCAGGGCTGTCCACAGGTTGCTGATGAAGGATGATCTCACCTCCGACGGAGGACCAGCAGCGAAGCTGCAAAGCTGTTGGCATAAGAATAACTATGTAGGAACTGTGCAGGTGACAGGCGGAGCTGTATAGTCTCAACCTAGGTTGAGAGAAAATATAAGAGCACTAGGAGGGCTAATAAGAAAAGCTAAGGTTCGTATACTTGCCTTGAAGTTATTATAGTTCCGTACACCTCCTTTAATTAGAACTCGTTCTATCCAGTGTAGAGACCCCGTCTCTCCAGACTGTACAAGTGGGGGTTGCAGTGAATAGTCACTTAGCTTGGAATTAGATAAATGATTAGTGATCAAATAAATGTTGAGCTGAGACTGAAGGTATTGGCAAGAAAAAATAATATGAACTATTACCTTCAGGGCGATTGCAATAATCGCTTAAACGGCTTCCGCCGACTTATATTAACACTTAATAATGAACAGAGTAGAGATATCAAGGAGAGGAAAGAATAGGAAAATTATCTTACTCTGAATGTAGATGATGTTAATATACGCCACGTGCATCCGCCAGATTTTGACTCTAGTTAGAGTGGTGACTCCTATTATCACTGCTGAATAAGCTCTTACTGAGTGTGAGACTGTAAATTAGAGGTTTAACAGACTGCTAAGAAGAGTACCCACGTGGGGCAGCAACTGAACGGCGTAAAAAAGAGAACTGCGATCCAGCGATTTAATGATACGCCACCGAACTTAGCATACACTAGAAAATGTTATTTGAAGATAATTGTGCAATCTCACAAGATGATTCACGCAATATAAACGGCTTTATGTAAGATGTTCACTAAGAACGAAAAATGCAGTCTGGTTGGGCGTCACACCAGCTCCACGAGATAGAACGGAACTTGAGGTAGTGATAAGGTTACAACTACTAGGGCCCTGCCACTTAGCTAGGTGATTAGATTGAGAAACTGATACCCTGTGTTAAGGCTAGAACGTTACAACAGTGCTCTAGGTGACCAAAATTGTAAGTAACGTCCTGTCTCTTTTTTGATGGGAGGGGCCTCTATCAATTCAAGACTGTCACTCAAACAGTTACGTATTTCGCTGCATTAAAACTCCCCTTAAACTCCAGAAATACGTAACACTGGGGGGGGGGGCAGGAAATGCCCAGAAGATAAAGCCCCAGACAGAGCCATTGGGCTCGAAGAAGCGTGGATATAAGCCACGGCAACACCTTACCAATAAGAGCAACCGCTCTTTAACTAAGGGCGCAAACGCGCAAAATCAAAGGAGCGAGCAAGGCTCCATAAAAACATGGTAAATCTCCAACACCAAACAAAAACAACAAGGGAGAGGGAAGGGAGATATAATAATCAATAAATAACTAGAGTAATGAGAGAATATTTTTATGCAGACCCCGCCTCTCGTAAACTCAGTGCAGGGTGAGAAGAAAAAGAGTAAATTCGAAGGAGAGAAGAGAATTACACGCTCCCCTGCACGTCTCCGTCATCAGAGAGGCGTGGAGAGGTTAGTATATATAATAATAAATGGAAGGGAGGTGGAGCAAAACCACCAAGAGAAAAAAGGCCCGCTGAATCACTCAATCTATAGGTAGTTTGTACAGTTTTGTTACTGGCCTAACAAAACTACTACGTGAAGTTCGAAGCTTAACTTGTCTGACCACCCCATCCGAGCCCTCATACACCTCTAGGACCCTTGCAAGCGGCCATGTTGAGATAGGAGTGTTAGGTTCATCTAAAAGCACCAAGTCGCCAACCTTCAAATTTGGCGGATTGACAGTCCACTTTTGTTTCGGTTGTAGCAGTGGGAGATAATCACGTCTCCAACGATTCCAGAATGACTGAATGGTAGCTTGAAGCAACCGATAAGAAGGTGGAGAGAATTGTAGTAAGCTTAGGTCGGATTCAGGAGAAGCCATTAGTGGCCGACCTATTAAAAAATGTCCAGGCGTTAGTGCACTATAATCTGAAGGATCGCTAGACATAGGAGTAATCGGGCGAGAATTTAAGATTCATTCAATACGAATCACCAAGGTCTGAAGAGCGACAAAGGTGGGAATTTGTTGTTTAAGAACACGATTCAGATGGAATTTCGTGGACCGAACTACCCGTTCCCACAATCCGCCCTGATGGGGTGCTGCAGGAGGGTTGAAATTGAAGGTAATACCTCGTAGATTACAGAACTCCTCAACCTGTGGGGAGGCTTTTAACAGTTGCAGGAAGGCTTGTAAGGCCTTTCGCAAGAGAACTGATGCGCCCACAAAATTAGTACCACAATCTGAATACAACTGGGCAGGGCAACCTCGTCTAGCTATTAACTTGTTAAGGACATTGATAAACTCTGGGGTGCTTAAGCTCGTTGCGAGCTCTAGGTGAACTGCTTTGGAGGCAAAACACACAAATAAACAAAGATAAACCTTAAGTAGCGGAGCCTTTCGTAAATGCGAACTTCGAACAGTAAATGGGCCTGCAAAATCCATACCAGTATGGTAGAAAGGCGGCGCGGGGGTGACTCTAGCCGCTGGTAACTGCCCCATAAGGGGGGGTACGTGTGAAGGTCTACTTCTGAAACATGTAACGCATTTAAAGATACAAGTTCGAATGGCTTGTCTTGCAGATATAATCCAAAAACGCTGCGACAAGTGAAACAGAACCTGATTGAGACCAGCATGAAGATGTGCTATATGATAATAGCGGATAAGAAGAGCAACCAAAGGGTGTGCTTTGGGTAGCAGGATCGGATGCCGCTGCTGAACTACAGTTGAAAGAGCCAAGCGGCCTCCAACTCGAATTAGCCCACTGGGGTCTAAAAAGGGTGTCAACCGTCTAAGACTGACGGGCACCTGAGTTCCGTTTTGTAAGGCCCTTAATTCGGGACCAAAAGAGTGGCGTTGGATATATAGACAGATACGGTCAACCACAACCTGGTAGGAAATAAACGTAGGACTGGTTTTGTAACGCCAGGTTAAGATAATCTTAACCACCTTAAGAAGTGTAGGCCAAGAGGATATAGCGGCAAATAAATTAATAGGCGCCGGCACAGCTGTGCACAACGGCTTAGCAGGTAAAGACACTTCTAATTCTTCCGGAGTAAACGAAGGATTAGGGATATCAGAGGGCCAGTTAGAAGGAAAAGGAAGCCACTCAGGGCCGTGCCACCATAGTGCACTAGAGGAGAACAGAGACATAGTAGTGCCTCTGGAGGCCAAGTCGGCAGGATTCTGACCTGAGGTAACGTGATGCCAAGTGGCCATGGGTACCCATTCTGAAATTTGGGCGACCCGATTGGCTGCAAAGGTCTTTAACTTGTGCGGCTCGATGGATATCCACCGTAAGACAATTTGAGAGTCAGTCCACAGATGTAGGTCACATATGTGAAGCGAACGTGACAATAACGTATAATAATGGTGGGTCAGTAAGGCCAACAAATGAGCGCCGCAGAGCTCCAGTCGCGGAATGGACTGGGTTTTAAGCGGAGCTACTCTAGTTTTAGATACCAGCAGAACGGGCGGGCCAGTAGAAGCAGATGCGCACAGATACAATACGGCTGCGTAGCCCCGTTTGGATGCGTCACAAAACCCATAAAGGGCTACAGGGTCCCTTGCAGACGTATGTGGCAAAGGCCGATTTATGAAGCAGCTAGAAACTAAGCTAAAAGAGGAAAAGATAACAGACCATTCCTCAACAAGGCCAGACTCGAGAGGGGTGTCCCAATCCAAGGGTAAAACCCAAAGGCGCTGGATAAAGCACTTCGCTGTCATCGTAAAAGGAGACAACCAACCACATGGGTCAAAGATTTGAGCAATAGTAGATAAAATTCGACGTTTGGTCAATACCGAAGCAGGGCGAGACTTAAATTCCGCCGATATACTCAATGTATCTTGATTAGGATCCCAGTGTGTCCCAAGAAGAGCTATAGGAGATGATACTTCCGCTACAGTGGTTATGCAATGGTCAGTTGGAAGTCCATCTAAAATAGATGGGTGGTTGGATACCCACTTGCGGAGTGTAAATCCGCCAGTGGCCAACAAGGCAATAACCTCATCACGCAAGGCAATGGCTTCTGAGAGAGTATATGCGCCAACGCAGATGTCATCAACAAAAACGCTGGTGGTGAGAGCCTCAGATGCCTTAGGGAACCCTGCAGACTCATCCTCTGCCAACTGGGCTAGAGTTCTCAACGCGAGATACGGAGCCGACCTGGTTCCATAAGTAACTGTAGTAAGAAGATATGTTTTCAAGGGTTGACCAGGATTATCGCGCCATAAAACGGCTTGATAGCACCAGTCATCTGGATGGACCTTAATTTGTCGAAACATTTGCATAATGTCACATGAAAACACATAAGGAAATCTACGAAAGAGCGTGATGATATCTGATAGTAGCGGTTGTAGTTTGGGGCCCGGATATAATAATTCATTGAGTGAAGTGCCCCCAGCTGGTCTAGCGCTGGCATCAAAGACCACTCTAATTTTTGAGGTGTCTCCGCGCTTCTTAAAAATCCCATGATGTGGAATGTAGTATGTGGGAGTTGAGGAAGTCTCAACCATGTGTCCCTGCTTAAGATAATCGCTCATAAAATCCACGTAAAGTTGTTTAAATTCGGGATCTCGAGTAAAACGTCTCTCTAAAGCGAGAAGACGAGTATAGGCTTGGCCGTGAGAACCCCGTAGAGATGAAGTATCTGCCTTAATGAAAGGCAGTCTTACTTGGTATTGCCCCGATTGGTGCCTTATAGTAGATGTGCGAAAATATTGTTCGCACTGTTCAGCTTCAGGGGGTACACGAGAAGGTGCAGCAGGTGGCTCTTCGGTAACCCAGAATTGCTCCATCAAGGCATGGAGCTCATGAGATGGAACTGCATGAAAGGCAGGTACCTTGTTGTCATATTCGACAGATGAAGTTGAACTAGATTCGGAGCATGATTGGAGTGTTGGGGCGGAGCCCATAATGATATAGCCAAACACTGATGGCATGGCTACTGGCAAATTTGGACCTGTAGGAACAGGTGGTTCACAAGTGAAAATCCGAGAAAATAACTCGGCGCCCAGTATACAGTCAATCCTCGATGGAGTATCGAAGGTGGGATCGGCCAGGATTAGATTCCTGGTGCGTTGACGCAACTCAGGGGAAATGTAGGTTTGAGGAGTAGGCTGTGTAAGTTTAGGTAATATAATAAACGGATGAGCCTCAGCAATTGTATAGTTACTTCCACTCGAAATTGAAAGGGTACATGTTCCCTTTGCATTGGCCGAAGTAGGACCTACCCCTTGAACAGTTACTTGTGCCTTAGAACGTTTGCAATTCAATAATTGCGCACAATGTTCTGAAATAAATGAGCCTCCGGCACCGGTATCAATCAAAGCCCTCACTACTCGATAGGCTCCAGTTGGAGTTCTTAAGGGTACCAAGGCAGTTGCTAGCAACACAGTATTGTTAGCAGGTGAAACAGCCGCTATTGGGACTGAAACCGGAGATGCCCTGTGATCAGACTGAGCTGTTGTTGCTGAGTTTGCTAAGGGGGGAGCCGGAGAAGTAGGCACGGAAGTCTTGGTTTTGGCTACAGTATTATTATTAGGTAGCCTAAAATGCAACAAGGTGTGATGTTGTTTATGGCAGACTCGACATGTAAAAGAAGAAGAGCAGCGATTTTTATGCTTGCCTAAACAATTGATGCATACTTTGTTGGATTTTACCCACTCGAAACGCTGCTTAGGGCTTGTTTGAGTGAAAGTGGGACAAGCTTGCAGTTTGTGCTCAGCAGAGTGACAAAGGTGGCAACTCTGTTGTGATGTGCGTGTTGTAGTGGCATAGGCAACCTTCTTAACACGAGTAGTGGGTCCCACCGAAGGACCTGGAGTGTGCACAGCTGGCTCTACAGCTTGTTTGATCTGTAGCTGATCATGCAAAAATTTAAGAAGCTCTGTAGGCTTTGGAAGAGCAGTAGCAGAATTAGAAGCGCGATGGTGGGCTTCAAACTTCATAGCAGTTGCTGAATCTAACTTGGATGTAAGTAATGTCATGACTATAGCAGAATGTTCATCCACCTCTGGCATTGCTACTAAGGCCTGATAATGTAATGACAGATGATCTAAGAAATCTTGATAACTGTCTATTGACTTAGAGTTCAGCTGAGGAAGCTTAAGCAGGGCTGTTGCATGATTGTAAGCCATGCGCCTAGGATTTTCGTAGCGATTCTTAAGTAATGTTAACGCTACAGGATACTGCTCAGCTCTGAATTCAAGATGAGAAATAAGTCGCTGTGCTTCCGGGGTTAGAGAATCTATAAGATACTGAAACTTTTGTAATACAGATAAGGCTTCACTGGAATCTACGATTGAGGAAAATCGCGAAAAGAAGTTGGACCAGTCAGCTTGGTTGCCTGAAAATTTTGGAACTGACTGAGTGGGAAACCCAGCCGTAGAGGCACTTAAAGAAGACGCTGATATCGGCCCAGCAGAGGCCGAACCTATTATGGTGGAAGAGGCTAAGGGCTCAGAATTGGCAATCAAATTATCTAATTGTAAACGTATGTTACCATACAAATCATCTATAGAGTTTAACCCTTCTTCTAATCGATCCTCACTCAGGTCGGGCACCCGTTCAGACAAGTGCAGATAGGGATCTAAGTTCTTCAATTTCTGTTCATAGTCCTCTGTAAGTGAAGTCCGCAGGCGCTGATAAGTTGCGTTAGTAGCAGTACCGCTCCGTACGGCGTCATTGACATCGCCTTGAAGCTTAGTAAGACGGCGCAAGGCCGAGCGGCAAAGTCTTTCAAAAGCAACACCTGAAAGTTTAACAGGATTAGCCATGTTGAAGTAATATGACAAATATAACGAAAACCCAAATATCAGATCTATAGAAGATGTAGTCTAAATGGAGCCAATATATGAGCACAACTAATGGTAGATAACTCCAATGAAAACGAGAAAGAAGGGCGAGTCGCCAAAACACAAGTATATAAGATGTTAAAATACCTTAAATGACAATAATAGAAACAACCAAGTAATAGCAATAGTTGTTTTATGTTAATGCGTAAATATCGATAACATATAGTACACAAACAAGATTCAAACGTACAGGCCAGTAACAAGAATTATGTAAAATAGCTTACTTCAAGAAATCCTACAAGTGGTTAAGCCAACAGCAATACTAAAATTCAAAAAATCAATTAATGAGTGATTATTATAGTGGCAGTATGTGGTATGGTTACTTAAAGAAATAACGGAACCACAGAAGACCAAATGGGCAAAGGATAAGAAGAAATTCTTCTAATGAATGCAGTAGGTGTGATTACTTAAAAGTAAAGTAACCAAAAGGGCCAAGAAGAAGCAAAAAAGGTTCCTCTGGTAGTTGCAGTGTTACGTATTTGCGTGCTCGGTAGAGCTCATCCGGCACCACTAGATGGTTTCCGGGAATGTTTAGACCACTGCAGGAACTCCGTACGGAGACCATAGGCAGGTCTTGCTGTAAGGAATTGAAGGGTGGGGCAACAAGACAGAAAAGGCACCAATTCAAAAATAATAATAAGTTTATTGTTGAA